>JBCJKH010005029.1:32873-49832 GCA_039877255.1 Loriculus beryllinus | reverse complement strand
ATAAGGAAGAAGTTCTTTACTGTGAGGGTGGTGAGGCACTGGAATGGGTTGCCCAAGGAAGTTGTGAATGCTCCATCTCTGGTCATGTTCAAGGCCAGGCTGGACAAAGCCTTGGGTGACAAGGTTTAGTTCTAGCCCATGCAGCGGGGCTAGAACTAGAGGATCTTATGGTCTTTCCAACCCTAACTATCCTATGATTCTACATGACAAAAGAAAGAAAAAAAGTAAAAGATGTAAGATTTCTTCCAAATTTACTTACATTCACGGCTTCCACCTTGTATTCATCATCACTGTCAGGAGCAGAGAGGTCCAAGAGAATTGGACACACCTTATTTTCAATGTCACTCTGAGCAACAAGGTCTTGTTCTAGCAGTATAAGCAGTGCTTCTTGACCTGCCTTTCTAACCTATTAACATGAGCAAACAAACATACATCACTAAGAATACACTGATGCAAAAGCCACAAAAAGCATGTTTTTAATGAACACATAGATACAAGTTAAAAGAAATAAACCACAAACAGAAAAAGCTCTCAGTTTTACTTCATAAGGAATTAGTAATAAATGCTACAGTTTAATATAATCATTAGGTGACATTTCATCGAATTCTGAGGAGAATCCAAAAAGACAAAGACAGGACTTTTAAGTCATGCCTCCTGTAACAGACTGCATCAGTATGCTGCTAGGCAACTCCTGTAAGTTTCCCACTATCTGCTATAAAACAACCCCTCAGACCTTCCCAGCAGAGCGTGGTGAAACCAAAACACAAAGCTCTACATAAAAGCTGGGTACCGATCACCATGGAATTTCCTATTATCTCTTCCTCATGCCTTAAATTCACTGAGCCACACAGATTTTTTCCAACAATTAAACTCATGCAGTCTCGTTTTCCTACCTGATTGTTAACATCTGTGAGGTATCTCACTACTATGGGCATAAGGTATTCAAAAAATGCTGTTGGGAATTTTGGTCGATTTTCTTGCAGAAAAATTGCAATAGGAGGCATTTGTTCCATCAGCTCTGTACGTACAGTCGGCTCTAGTAATAAAAAGAGAGTCAAAACAACATCAGTAAGTGTGAAATTAAGATCAAGTATCTTAAGAAAAAAACAGCTTTTTTTGTCTAATGCTTTCAAAGCAGAAGATTAAAATATTCAAAGAAGTATCACCACTGAGATTGCCTGTTCTTAAAGGAAAATTGAGTAACATAGAACAGGCTTACATACATCACAGTCCAGAGACTTGGGATCCCAAATAAAAAAAATGAGAGTACTAGCTAGAAAACCCAATCACCATGACTGTATGCACATGATGTATTAAAACACACAACTGTACTGGAGTATACACACCACACATTCAGGTGTAATTAATGCCTTGAAAAATATTACTTTAGGCCCTATACTAAGTAAGAGCCTTCATTTACACAGCCACCACGCAGAATGCTTCAAAACAGAAGGAAAAACAGATTATGGATATTGCTGTGATAGGCTTTAGTTTCTTCTTTCAAAAAAGAAAAAGTTATCACCATCTGTATTTCAGCTAATGTAAAATAAGATGATGATAATAATAACAACAACTTTCAAACCTGCATCTTCAGAGAGCCTGACCACTATTTCCATTACAGTCAGGAAGTCTTCTTCATTATTACTGAAATCTCGAAAGACATCCAAAAGACCTCTGGCAATAATCTGCCTGTGAAGGTAACAACATATTAATTGTTTTAATATCCTGCCAATGAAACATAGATGTGATGTGAGGGGAACTTATCAAATGCAAACAGGCACTATAAAGATGACCAGGCTCTTCTCTGAGCATTCAGATATACAAATTATAAAGATTCCCCATGTTCCAACATAAAGATGGAATCGAGAGATCTTACTCAGATAACCAAGAATGAAAACCTCTTTTTATGGAAATGCTACACAAAAGTTATTGAAACAAATAATATTAGGCACATGCTTAGAAGAACAACAGAAGCAGTGACACTAACATCCATGATGCTATCAGTTACCATCAAGTTTACCTGTTAAATATGTTATCGCTGAAGGCATATTTTTCTAGACGAGCCAGTGGAGTTAAGTTGTCCTGGCCAGGAATATCCAAGAACGCAGTTATCCTCATGCTATCACAGTCTGGCCCATAATCTTCAAACCCAACTTGAAAGACAAGAAGAGTAACCAAAATAGAATAAAAATAAATCCAAGAGTCATCAAGAGATGTAAAATACATTACTTATAATTACTTATTTTTAGAACTATTCTTCAAAGCCAAAGTATATGCACAGCACTGGAAACAGCCTACAAAATACATAATCTTAGGTGGTTGTACTCAACCAGGTCAAGAACAACACTTCCACAAAGACCTATAAGTTCAAGCTTTGAAATTTAATTCAACTGTTGAAATCTTCAGCTTTTTACTTCATAATCTGAATGGACTAACCACATGCACTGAGTTAATATGGCTCAGCTGACAAAACCACATGCCACAAACTGACCAACACATTCAAAATTAAAGTCCTATTAAAAGAAACAGAAATGTTAACAATGACAAAAAATCCCAAAGTGTATTGCTTTAAAATAGCAAACCCTTGGGTCTGTTTCAAAGTTCCTGAGATACAGGTTTTTTCACTGTAGTTAGAGGGTCCCAGGTATCTAAATCAGATTGGTTGCTTTGGGAAAAACATCAGCTTTGCTTTACTCATTAATATTCTGGGAGCTTTCTACTGCAGACCTACCAACTACAAACTTCCCATGTAAGCCTACTCTTTTGGAAGAGGAAAAAACATCTTTTTTGTATTTGCAGCTTCAGATCTGATAATGAACTTCAGCTTTAAACTATTACTATTCATTGTAAAACACTTCTTACATGAAAAGACATATCTATTGCTGAGAGGTACCTGGCCTCAGCTTCTTCCCTACAGAAAAATTTCCTATCTTGCATATAAAACTCTGCTTTCCAATTACTTAGCATAAGCCAAAACACTCTCAGAAACACAGCTTATTTAAAGAAGAAATCACCTGAACATATTTACAGCAAAATGTTATACCTGGATAAAGCAGATTGGTTTAAGCAAGCAGAGTCTCCAAGGACTAGAAGACTGGATTAAAAGACTACAGCAATTCTCATTTCTGCTGTTCTTGCAGACATGCTCTGAACAACAGGTTCAAAAGGATGCAAACAGAAGAAAACTATGGGATTAGAATATATGTTCAAATTTCAATTGTTCACATATATGCTACAAGTGAACCCACAGCTACAGGATCAGAAGCATGCCAATTATTCATGGCTTTTTATAATTACTACACATTGTACTAGCCCACTTATTCACATTCAAATGGTCATTATTATTTCTAGTGACTACTCTTTATAGTTTTAAATTCTGTCAGGTTCAAAACATCTATGTCCACAAGCGTGTATAATTTTATCACACAGATCTGTCTCAAACTGATTTGTCCACACACTCTAGGGCAAGCTTTCACACCGAGCACAATATCTGAAGATATATCCAGCATTTGCTTCTTCAAAGGAAGCCTAATATATCACTGAAAGCTGTTATACAATGTACACAGGAGCGTGAATTTCCTGAGGCTGTCACAAACTCTCCATATTCAAACCCAACTCTGACCATCCTTACAGCTATGCAACTGTAACATGTATATATATATTCAAAAATCCACAGAAGTTGGACACTCTTTAACGAGCCAATTTTTGAGGCTAGCTAGCCATGTGTTATACACAGAACCATTTATTAGGGCTCATAAAAATAAATATAATTGCCATCAACTTTCTTTAGTGCCCATCTGTTCTTCAGTTAAGAAGCAGGTTTAAAACTGCAGACTCTTACAAGTTCATTTCAAATATTTCAGATTTCCTACCAAACTTCCTATTCAAACAACAGTGAAGTAAATTCTGACTACAATACCACACCTGGGACTAATTTCATAAACACAATGGATATGCTTTCATTTACTGGAGTGGTTCTATTACTCATTTAAATTAGCTAAGCATACACCAGTGCTGCTTAAACCAGAGGGAAAACAGAACAACTGTTTATGCTCAGAATCAGGACAGTTAAATACCTGACATTTTTTTCCCCACACATTCTCAGTACATGTAACAGTCATGGCAGAAACCATTTTGTCCTCTCAAGAATTTTAATTTTATCTTTCTATGCACAAAATAAGCAGCCATAGGTGCCTACAAGTGTCAGAATACAATGGAGTACTAGAAAGTAAATTACATAAATAATGAACCAGTATTTCTTAGTTAACATTCCTTCATAGGCAAACCAAACATCAAGTATTTTTGCTTCTAACATCAAACGAGCAAGCTTGAAACCTGTCCACCTACAAATGAGAATAAAAGTGACAGTATTCACAGCTGAGCTGAAGGTCATCATGCTTTAGTTTGACCTAAACTCAAAAGCTACTTAAATCCTGTGACCATGCAAGTGTTTCTTACAGGTTCTAAATATGTAATTCAACACCATTAGCTACCATCACTATCCACTTTTCACAACACAAAACAGTAAATACTAGTGCAGAGTGCAATGATTTTATGCACTCCAGGAGACTATTTTCTGTCCCACTGTTTCTAGAAGGAACAGCAATTTTTAAAATACATTTCTTTCTTGTACAGAGCGTGTAGTTAAGTTAGTTATTTTTACAGGTGATCCAATGTCTCACCTTACAAAAGACAAATTTCAAACTGTACTCAATTCATTTAGGCAGATTTTACTACTGCTTTTCCTTATATTCAGATGAATCTACCATTTGCTCCAATGGAATTGATCTTCAAGGTCCATTACACTATTTCACCAGTTCAGTTAGGAAAGTAAAAATCCAGTTCCAGCAATTTATTTCACTGAGATTTTCCTAAAAAGCATCATGAACTCTTTACTAAACTGGTCACCAGATGAGTACAACAGTATCCCAGTCTAGATGGGACACCCGAGTTCTGCTGTAACACAGTAGAAGACAGCTTTCAATACTATAACTCTTAACTACACTGTGAAAATAATTGAACTTAATCAAAGAATACCTTTTAAGTCATACAGTAAGATTTCAAGAGTGTTCTAAAACGTACATTTATAGTGCTCATCCTGAAACTGATAGTTTCTTTTACACAAACTTTAAGTGACCCATGTAAAAAGTTTATTAATTACCGCTTATGGCAAAGTCTTCTTCATCTAAATGTTATTAGTTTAATGACTTGAACTAGTTTTGCCTACTAGCACTGAATTTCTCAATCAACTTACCACACAAATGATTGCTAATAGAGGAAAAACACTTAAGTCAGCATGATGGTCACCCCTGGTTCAAGGCCAACACATAACAGAACACTACAGGAAGGTTGCATTTATTTCCACTGCTTGTACTTTACTCACTCAGCAAATAGAACTAAAGTGACACACTAGTTGTGGCTGGGGATTCTTATTACACAGAGGAAAATTGAAGAGGTCACTTGGAGCCATTCAGAAAGACTCAAAATTGCTGATTACTACCACTATCAAGAGCTTTGATTGGGAAGTTTTGTTTTTGTGGTTTTGTGGGGTTTTTTGTTGTTTGTTTTGGGTTTTGTGGTTTGGGTTTTTTTTTTTTTTAGGGCAGAGGAGAAAGATAGTTTCAACTCTTAAGTAAGGCACTACAGAAACAACTGTTACAGCCCTACTACTAGAGAACTCACTGCAAAATAGAATTTAAATCAGCATAAGCACATTGAGATGTCTAAGTGACCTCCTCACTTCAATTCTGTTCAACACTGTTTTTTGTCACCTAAGGTGATGACTTCTTACAAACTACTTACTGCAGTAAGCAAATGTAAGAAATAACCTACAGCACCTTCTTTAAGCATTTTTTAGTGTTAAATCCCTGTGTGTTAATTAGTGTACTTCAAGTACTATTGTACACTTAGTTTTTAATTTCTAGATTTTCAAACATATACCTGCATTGAAGGAAGATGCATTTTACAGTTTCAAATTCACTAAGACCCACACAGTTTATCTATATAAGAAAAATGCTTACTGTATTTTCAAATACACAAAAACACAAACATAAAGTGAATCAAGAACTCTCGTGTACACAATCTCATCATTTATACAGCACTTGCATCCCAAAAGATCCCAAACTTCTCTTTCTGAAACTTAATCAAAACACAAAGAACACTTTTTTTCCTGCTACCAACTAATGAAATGCAGAAACCTTAAAGACTGAAAGCAACAACACATAAGAGCAGCAACTAACAAAATCCCACAGAACAGCCTGGCTGCCAAGCCAATGCTTCCAGTGGAATACTTCGGATCTCATCTGGATTTTAACACTTCCCTTGATGTTCTTGAATACCTCCGCTTTCCCTAAAACAGACTACTCATGCTAGGTTGGGGGAATCCATCTGCTACACGTTTTCAAGTACTATTAAACAAGAATTTTCTTGTGGTAAACAGTCTCTCACAAGAAACAAATTTAAGTATCAGCTTTTATTTAACAGAAAAGTCAAAAGCATCCAAAGCACTAACTAAACAACCCCAGTGAGCCAGCTGCTTCCCGAAGCAGTACAAATCCATAGAATTATTACTCAAAGATTCATTTCCTTAAGTCACGGCTCTTACCAAGCTGTCTGACAGGTGGCCAGCTCCACTCCTGTAACACAACTCGGAGCTACACCGGCTTAATGTAGCATCTGCGACTTTAACTAAACCCAGCGACGTGGTAGCCAACCAAGTGCACACAAGGGAAGGGTTTCTTTTATTCCCGCTTCCGAGGTGCGCACGGAGCCGTGTGGTTCCCCCCCACCACCCAGGGTCCTGACAAGCGCCTGTGCCGCCAAGATGCGGGAACTGCAAAACTCACGGCGTCCTCAGCAGCCTCTACAACAGCTAGAAATCTCACCCGTTCGAGCCACCAGAGCTCGGAAATCTCTCGACTGCTCTAGGCTCATTTCCACCGACAACAACGGAGCTAACCCCCTGAAACACGGCCGGCCGGAGCGTTTTCCTTCCCCAGAGATCCACTACGGGCATTGCTAGAGGTGCTGTTTGCACCGAATTCAGCGGCCATGTGAGGCAGAGAGACTGGGCTCTCAGAAGGCCGCGGGACGACGACAACTGCCCCCAAAACCCCGCTTCAAGAGGCCGCCCACCCATCCTCCAGCGCCCGGAGCGCCAGCCAGCGCCTGGGGGCTTGCGAAACGCGGTAGGTGAGGCGGGAGCCTGCAGCCGAGGGAAGGAGCGAGCCCGCTTCTCCTGTCAGCACCGCGCTCCTACGAGCACACTCAGACACTCCGAATTCTTAAGCCTCAGCACCCTGTAAGCCCTCACCAAAATAAACAGGCTCAAAAATCCTCCCCTCACCCTAACCTGAATAAAAACGCGGAAAGAAGGCGACGGAAGGACCCCGGGATGGGAGAGCGGGGGAGGGCCTAAAGAGCAGAAAAATAAAAAACAGTTACTCACAATCATCTAAGTCATCCTGCAAATCCACAAAATACAAAGGGATCCCTACAAACAAAAACAGAAGAGAGATACCGGGGTGTTGATTTCAGCGGACTACGCCGAGGACGGCGGCAGCCTGAGGCGAAGCGCCTCGGCACCCCCCGCCGGCCAGCCCCACTTACCAGCCATCTTGGAATGGACATGGGCGAGGAAGAGGAGGGGAACGGGAGGGCAAAGGGAGGAGCGGTCGGAACTTCCTGCCCGCGGGTCAGCCCCTGCACAGCCGGAACGCGGCCGCTTTAACCCACAGCCGCAGCGAGGGAGCGAATCACCCCTGAGCACCCGGCCTCGCCTCCTCACGGGGAGGGAAAGCGCGGCGGCGACGGGCGGGGGCGCGGGTAGGTGACGCCGGTGGGCCACCCAAGATGGCGGCGCGTCCTCGCAGCTCTGCGGAGGAAGGTTGGCTGGTAACCACGGCGTGAGGGAGGCGGGGGGCTGCCCCCGCGGGCCTCAGCGGTACGCGCGCCCCGGCAGGGGCTATGATCGCTCTGGGCTGTGTCTTCGGCGCTTGTTAAAGGCACGGTTCGCGCTGCCATGGCTCTGAGGGAACTGAAAGTTTGCCTTCTGGGGGTAAGTACTGCGCGGCAGGCTCTCCGGGGTCGGTGGCAGGGAGGGGGTCTGCTGAGGGGCCGGCTTGGAGAGCTTTCTGCGATGGTGAGGAGCCTCTGTGTAAGTCTGGAGAGGCTCTGAGCGGGAGTTCTTTCCCTGGGTGAAGGGTGGGCCTCGCTCCCGCTGGGGCTGCCGGCGCGCCCCGGCTGTGGGGCCGCGTCCCGCTGAGGAGAGCGGGCGGCCGGAAGGGCCTTCCCCTGCACAGGGTAGGCGTTCTCCTGGGGTAAATATCGCTCCTTTTTTTTCTATCTTTTGCTTTATAAAAGAGGAGAGAGGGAGCAGGGGCACCCGCTATGTGCTTCCCTCTTCCCCGTAAGCTCTTTCAGGCTTGGAATTCAATAAATAAATAAATAAAGGTACCTGAAATCAAACTCGAGGAGGAGGGGCCTGAACTTTCTTAAGCAACGTGTGTAGGCTTTGAAAGTGTCTGAAGCGTTGCAGGTGGTGGAAAAAGGAGACATTAAACACACTAAGGTAGACGTTTAGAAGAAGTTAAGGCTATAAAGCTGTGGTGTTGGCTTGGCTTGATCTGAGGGCTTCACTGGAGAGCCTCACATTGAATAGGTGTAGTTGTCCCCACCTATATCTAAATCTTGAGTTGTACATGCTAGCAGACTTGTTTTCTGCTTCTAAATGGCCACACTGCACTTCAGGGGTAAAAAATTGAGTGTTTCTGTTCTCCTTTTGTTATGAAGGCATTTGGGGTAACTATGAGCTACTGTTCACATTCACCTGACCTCAGAAACCTTTCCTCATGTAAGAAGAGAATAAGCACCCGAGAAAACTTAACTGGTCAGGAACTGCGTCAGTGTTCTGAGATAATAAGCTTTTCTGTGAGAGGAAAGTAGCTTGAAAAGATAAACACAGCCATGCATACTGTACCCAAATTTGCTACAACATGCAGAAGAGTCAAGAAAATACATGCGTAGGGTAAAATTTTATTTTCAGTTAAGCAGTTTCTCAGAGTTTTTTCTGTTTTAAGTTTTAATGACTGTTGTCATTAAGTAAAGTAAAACGTTTGTCTTCACTTTTCTTCATTAAATGACCATTTTAGATGTCTAGCTGCTATTGAGAACAGTCTTGCTGCTAGTATTTGAGTTCTTTTGCTCCTAAAGGTGCCTTTCAACCATGAAGTCAGTGGTGCAAATACATACATGACCCAGAATTTTCATGTTGTATTTCCTCTTTTGCCAGTTATAGCTCTGTGGAATTCCATTAGACACATGTTTCAGGTGTGTCACAGAAGAAATTTCAGGTCTTTCATTAAGCAGGGTGGGACAGCATTAGTCAGAGGTTGAAATGTGTGTGTCACTCTTGTATAACTTAATGTGCTCCATTGGCTTGAAAAAATAGATTGCCATACTCAGTTGCTGTCTATTTTACTAAAAGTTGTAGATGGTCTTTCCCTATTCTTGTTCAAATGCAATCTGTGCATAGCTTTGGAAAAAACAGAAGTTTGAATAATGATAATAAGCATGAACGCATATTTTTATAGTCCTTCATAAAAATATCTTAACAATTTTGTTTAGAAGGCTAACTTATCAGAGACCTGTCATTTCTACAAAATGTAATATCTGAAGTATTTCAGACTATAACGTCTCAGAGATTCTCTGCAGGAACATATGATTCATGTACAATGATTCATGTGCAATATCTGAGGACAAAAGGAAACATCTGGTTGTAGTAACTAATGTCTTTTTCAACTGTTTCTGTCCTTTTTTTAGGATACTGGTGTGGGCAAGTCTAGTATTGTGTGGAGATTTGTAGAAGATAGCTTTGATCCCAACATCAACCCAACAATAGGGTAAGAAACTAAGTAAAACCAAATTGTATAAATGTATGTCTGTACCTCCTGAATAGATCACTTGATTCTCTGTTGTGGCAGCTAAATGTGGTAATAAACATGACTGCAGCTTTCATTAGCTCATGAGCTACCTTAGGAAATGTAGAAGTGTATGCAGCACTCCTATAACTCCATTTTCATGTGTGAGATCTGCACCCATTTTGTATTCTTCATCTAAAATAGCAAAATCATGCTAGAGATCCTGGGTTCTGAATAAATGATGCTTCCGTTAAAGGATTAACGTGCTTTTCTGATTCACTGCTCTTAAGCTTTGAAGGCTATTATGTGACTACATGATTTTATTTTTTAAGTTTTTTTTTAATTATATTAAAGAGCAAGTCTGTTTTGAAGGCAGTTAGCATTCTAATTCAGGCTGTAGTTCTCTTAATGAATTAGTTGTAATTCAGAACAGCAACATTACTGAGCTCAAATCTTCAAATGTATAGGAGGGCCAAACACCAGGAATTCTTGGAGTGGTTGGCTGTTTTTGTTTTCTTTGCTGTCTTCTTTGCTTGGAAAGTGTCTTATGGGCTGCTTTTCTTGGTAGCAATTCTGTACTTTACAGGAGGACATGACTTCACTTGATGCCGAGAAGTGTGGGGTGGGGGATTTGTCAGTGCAACTTCCTGTCTCAGGTGATGCGCAGACTGTACTATTTTGACCGAGAAAGATGCTGCTGATAAAAGTCAGCTGTATCTCATCCTGTCGTTGTGAAAAGAAAACCAAACTACCCAAATATGGTTCCGCTGGTCTTCCCCTCTCTCTCCCTCCCCATTTCCCCTTGTGCCTCCAACCTTTTTTTTTTTTTTCCTCTATCTTTTTTGCATGTAAATACTGGTAGTGAACTGCAGGGTACTCTGTAGGAAGTATGCTTTTTAAAATAAATTTCCCTGTTAACAAAGGTAGCTTTGCAATGAATTTCATCAAGTCTTGCTGTCTTCCCTCCGAAGTCAGTTTCTTTCAGTCTGGTAGTTTTCTGACTGTGTGGTATGTTGGTTGATTTCTTTTCTCTTTTCTTTCTTTCTTTTCCTCCTCTCTCTAGTGTAGCACCTATCTGGAAGCAGGAATAAAAAGGGATTGCGGGCACATGTCTACCCAGGGGAATGTCTGTAACAGATACTATGTAGTAACTTAAGGTGCTGTTAGAAGATGCTGGCTGTTGTGTTAATGAGACTAATGTGTAGAAGAGAATTTTTCTTCATGTGTTTAATGACAGCACTGGGATTAGTATACTTTCTTGAAGTAACAGATCTAAAATATATTTTTTAGTTGTCTTAACACAATCGTTCATTGGCCTGAGGTTTTGATATCTCGGTAGTTTGCTGTAGTAGTATAAATGAACCAAAACTTGTCTAAATGGCAGGGATGCAGTCCCAAAATTTTAAGCAAATTAATTTTGAAACTTTCTAGACCTTGTTTTAGGAGGTGGGAAGAATAAACTAAGGATTAGAGGGGTTTTGATCATCCTAAAACTAAAGCTGAGAACCTTTCTATATTTACTCCTGTGGTTTTGAGTTCATGAGATATAATCTTGTTTCCTGTCCCTTTCCCATTCCCATTCCTCTTAGTATTATTTGAGCAATTGCACTTTATCATGAATGTTCATCATCCAGGTTCAAATACAGGCAGCTGTAGAAATGCCATCAGAATTCTACAACTTTTGTCTTCTCAGGATGCTGAGGACATATTCTGCTTTGCTTGACCAGCATATATCAGGAACTGCAGAATATCTAGTCTTTCATTATAGCATCAAAAGGAATTATGAATGAGTATAAAACTACTTCAGGTGCCTCTTGTTCAAGTAGTTATAGTGCTTACTTAACTGGTAGAAGCAGCTGGGAAACTTAGTAGGGATTAATGCCTGTTTTCTTACTAGAAGTGGTTGAGTATAGCTATAATTCGGAGGGGTTTGTTGACCCAAAAGTGGTTTGTCATAAGCTGATTTTCTTGGGGTTTTTTTGTTGTTGGGTTTTTTGTTTTGTTTTGGTTTGGTTTTTTTTGACATCTGTCACAGTGAAAGCTTCCATTTGTCAAAGAATTTCGAGAAGTATTCAACCTCTGTTGTCAGCTACCGTTTGAGATGTGTAGTTGTGATGTGAATTAAAGCAACACAGCTGTTCAGTTCAAATTGACTGTACAGGAACGTTTTGGTTTATAGAACCAAGTAAGGTAATTTCAGAGAGATTCTATGATTTAGGGAGCTGTTTCCATGTTGGCTAGAGAATTCAGAATTGATGCTTAATTTGTAGCAGTCTTAAGGAAGTGAAAGTCTTTTTGTGGTTTGCAGCAGATACTCCTGTCACTTTATTTCTTGTTACTCTGCTGAAATACGTAATCTAATTAACTGTATTAACATTGAAATGTATTGGAGTTAGACTCTTCTTGGTGATGCTGCAACCTTTTATTTGGCCTCTTAAAAGAATAATAAGCTTCAGGGACTGAGATACTATTTGGCAAACTATCTGAGCTTGAGGAATGGAGAGGAGGTTACTTCTTAGTAGCTGAAAGCATTGTGTAATTGCTCCCTTTGCTTTTTAAAAATGTAGTTAGCTGTTCTGTCATCCTACAAACAGAAACATACCCAAAGACTCCAGTTACAGTAACTACAGAAGTGTCACAAACATCATTAGAATCTGTGCCTTGGTGGTACTTAAGATCCAAGACTGAAGTTCAGAGTTAAGTATTTTGTGTTGTTGATCATGCTGAGAGACTCCTGCTCTCTGAATCTACAGCAAGCTTAGTGTACTGTAGGAAGCTCCAGCATGGGCCAGCATCTGTCCAGCACTGACAGTAGAACAAGTTTGGGAGCCTTCACTATTGTCAGGTGACAGGAATTAAGCATGCAAAGGGTATTGAGATTCATAATGTAGGATCTCACATGCTTAAAATTATCATGGCATCTATAGTTCTTATTCAACAAGGGTTTGAATTCAGTGTGTGGCTTCTATAGTAAAAAATGTGCCTACAAGTAACAGAGCAAAGAAAACTCCCCCTTGTAAAAGATTAAGTCTCAGAATTCCTGTTCATGTGGAAAACAGTGATTCATGTAAAGTAGACTGAGTAAAACACGAGTACTATACCATGTTTTTCAGTATGTTACTGTAAACAGCTAGAAGTTGGGTGGGGGCAGCTGGAGCATAGGAATAAATGAGTGTGAGGGATTGTCTTCTGAAGTGCATAAGCTTTTGCAGACAGAAGCCTATAAGAACAGGTTTTGGGAGCTGTGCAGAAAACAAGCAACTTGCTCATTATTGACTTTTCTCTCCTTAATGCCTGCCTATAGTGATATGAATCTTCTTTATCTTATTCCCAAGTATGGACTTGCCAGCATTTATCTGAATGTTAGGACAGAGATAGAAAAAGCTGATACAAAGGGGAAGGATTGATCTCTTTCCCTCTGGAAGTTTCTGGTACATGCTTAAGTGATTTGCTGTGGCGATTCCTCCATTTAGGAAGAGTGCTGTTAAAAAGGCTGACCTTCTGGGGTTTTTTTGGTTACACATCCTTCAATTTTATCAAAAGCTTATGAACAATAAAAGCTTAAAATTTGCATTTGTGTTCCTTCTGTTTTCTTAGTTGAATTTCATCCTCTTGAGGCCCTCTGCCTCATTGATTTCAGCCTTTATGTATGAAAATCTGTATCAGTTTTGTGTGTATGTGTGTGAGAAGCACTTCTATTGGGATGCAGACCTTTTTGAAAGCCTATGGTGGTGATGTTCTAAGAACATGATTATATTCTGAAAAGCATAAGCTGTAATTTTTTTTCCAGAGCCTCATTTATGACCAAGACTGTACAGTATCAGAATGAGCTGCATAAATTCCTAATTTGGGATACAGCTGGACAGGAGCGGGTGAGTAGAATCAATATCTGTGCTTATAGTTCTGGCTAGATATTGGGTCGCTTTTCAGGCCTGCCCTTGAAAGTCACAATGTGGTCTGGTTTTATGAACATGTCCTAGAATGTTTGTTTCTAGGCAGGTTTCTGGTGTAAATATGTTTTTATTTTTCATTTTTGGTATGGTTAAAGGACAGAGTTAAGGGTGATTACCTAAGAGGAGCATATAAAAACAAAAGATTTGATTTAGATTCACTAAGAGTACCATTTCAAAAGAAAACAGGGTGGAAAGGGAGCCAGCAGCTGTCTCTAGCACCTTTTCTAGTTGAGTTTTAAACACTCAGCTGGAGTTACTTTGCAGCCAGTGCATCTGGCATCGTGAGAATCAAAGTGAAATGAATAATCGTGTTTCATAGTATGAGTAAGGCCCCACTTCTGGGAAAATCTACAACTGCTAACGCATTGTTAGCTTCAGAGTTCAGGTTATTAATGTGAGTAAGGTATGGGCTTAGGCTTTAAGAAGCAATGTTTCAACCATTGTTATAGGTAATAATTGATCTTCTGTTATTTTATAAAGTTTTCTCTCAATCTGATAATGTTAGAAGCTATGTCAAGAAATCTATCTTGATGTTTTGATCTCTGCAGCATGTGTGGTTCTGAGGGGAGGCAACAGAAGCTTTCAAGAAAATGACTAGTCAAATGAAATCAATTCATTAGTTTGCATGATTTTCACTTAGAATTTAAAAGGAAGACTTTGCTAGTGAATTTGCTTGTTTATGGATTCCTAGTAACAGTGGTAGAAATCATAGTAGCTGTATTAAGAATGCTGTCTTACAAATTCTTGACTGGTAACTATCGGCAATTATCAGTCACTCGTGATGAGTTTATTTAGGATGAGAGTGAGCTGTAACAAAGATAGATACCAGAGCTGTCCCCTGTAACAGTCAGTTTGATCAGGTTGAGTTATTATATCAGGATAATAGCTGGAAAATGCAGCTGTACTATTTTTCAGGATTGGCTCTAGAAAGTAACTGAAGTGTATTTGTATTGCATTTCAGTGTCCTAGATTTTGAAAGACAGTTTATTTCCATCCAGCAGCACTGTATAAAGCAAATTCCTGTTGCCAGGGATGTGTCCCACGGGTATGTCCAATAGTATCCATGTTACTAGAAATCCTTCCTTCGCCAGCACTCACTCAGCATTTCTGTGAATAGTTTGTCTTCAGCGAACATCCTAGCCCATTTGGAAATGTTAATGCTGGCATGTGAGTCTACTGAGAGGTAGAATATGACTTCTGAGAGACTGGTACTCTTAAATTGAAAGCTTTATGAACATGCCTGCCACAACTTGGCAAGAAACTTTCAGTGCATATTAGCATTCCATACTGTTCACTTTAGCTGTGTTTGCAAGCCATGGGAGAACACTGTAATTTGGAGTCAGCACACTATAATCAGAGTAAGCATCTCTGCACATGACCGTCATGTTCCTTGTATTTGTTTTTAGACTTTGAATGATACCTCTTTAATTTCCTTCCATACAAGTTGTGTGGTATCATCTTGAAATTAAACCAGGAAAGGTGCCTTACCTGGTCTCTGGCCTGTGTGAGCTGTGATATCTGTGAAGCTTATGTTCCACACCTGAGAAAAGTCACGGTGAGGCCACAATATAGCTAAGGAAACCAGTGAAGTGGGAGCAAGAATACTTAGTTAGAAATTATGTCAGTATCTTCATAGATGTTTCTTTCTTCAAAAGGAAACAGCACTGTCACTTGCTGCTAGTCACAAATGGTCTGTATATGTGCCTTTCCTTGAAATCCGTAGCAGAGTTACATCCGACAATGAATTATGGAGGGGATTTCCTCCATGATATCTAGAATACCGTAAATGTCCACACCATTCTTGGAACTAAAATGTCTCTGCTGAGCTACGATACTTAATGCACAGAATTTGTAGTCCTGGCTTCTTGAGGAGCATTTGCTGTTTTCCACTTCAGAAGCCCAGGAGTTCTATGCTGCACTGGGCAATCCCATGTCCTAAATGACTTCAGCGAGTGGTGGGCCTGCTTCACTCCAGAGGCAGAAATGTGCACTAACTCACTTCACACAGCTCATTGAGCAGCCTTATTTCTTTCATTTCTTCACACAGTGTATAGTTGATTACGTGACTTGGAGCAGTCAGGTTTTTTGAACCTGACTTAGAGCAGTCAGGTTTTTTGCCTTCTTACCTTACGATTTTGAGTTTCTCTGGATAATTATGTCTTAATAATTCTGTCAAAACAGAAATAGGAGGGTGAGCTGAAGTCTTTGGAAAAATAGCAAAAGGAAAATTCAGTGTTTCTGGTGACATCTGTTTTGTTAATGTGTTTTATCTGCTGGCTGCCCTTAGGTGGAAAAAAGTATCTAAGTGTTAGCAACTAGGAAATGGGCAAAATCAGCAAGTGAAAGTTGGTTTAGTCCCAATGTAAATAGTCAAATAATCAAAAAGCCAGGTTGCAACCAGTCCAAGTGGTGGTTTACCAAATATGTTTCCCTTTACATTTTAGTACTCAGGAGGAAGAGAGGGATTACGTCCCAACATGATCTGAATCCCTGCCTGTGTCTCCCTTTCCCACTATTAAATATTTTTATATTCTGAACTTTGTGTTCAAAATCCTGTTTTCAAAACAGAATTTGAGAGCCAAATGTAAATGCTCTGGAATTCTGCTTTATAGCAAGATTTTTATGATTTATAGTAATGCTCTCAGTTGAACTGTACGAAGCAAAAGGAAATTGGTGTTTTATTAGAACTGAATAAGCTTTTATGAAAAACTGTATTCTAGTCATGATTCTTACCCTGAGTAATAAGATGCACAAAAGCACTGAATCACATAGGCTTACAAAAGGGGTACGTGCAATTTACTCTGTGCTTTGACTGAGAGTTTTGTTTGTTAGATTAGTTGTCTGTTTCTTTTTAAATTGCAGAATATCACACTATTGTTAAGAATGCTTGAGTTTTGATGCAACTTAATCATGTGCTTTATCACTTTTTTCAGTCCTGGATTCATAGCGCTGCCCATGCAAAGACATGGGCTTGGTTTATAGCCTGCAAATGCACTACCAGCCAAATATACCTGCTGTAGATCTAATTTTGAATATTACAATAGAATTACAGTAGCCTTTTGCTATCTAGCATGTTCCTTAAAGCTCTG
>JBCJKH010005023.1:0-28285 GCA_039877255.1 Loriculus beryllinus | reverse complement strand
TCCAGTGCCTAAAGGGGGATACTAGAAATGTGGAGAGGGGCTTTTTACAAGGGCAGGTAGTGATAGGACAAAGGGGAATGGCTTTAAACTGAAGAACGGAGATTTAGATTAGGCAGGAAGAAAACATTCTTCACTATGAGCATGGTGAGGCATGGGCACAGGTTGCCCAGGGAAGTTGTGGCTGCCCCATCCCTGGCAGTGTTCAAGGCCAGGAAGGACAGGGCTTGGAGCAACCCCTACCTGTGGCAGGGGGGTTCAAATTAAATCATGTTTAAGATCCTTTTCAATCCAAACCATTCCATGATTCCTGAGCAATTCCATGCCCTCCTCTTCTGCCTTGTGCCAGTCACTGAGGGGTGACACCAGCCCTAAATACCCCATGTACCTGCCATGGCCTCCCCTAGGTCTCTGTTCCTTTATCTAGAGCTGAGCCTGCCACAGGTGAGGTGGCAAAAGTGCTCTCCCTCTTTCCTAGGGGAAGGAGCAGTCACCCTGCAGGACAGTACCTTTGCGCCTCAGCACCAGCTTGTTGAAGAGGTCTGACATCAAATCTCCACCTTGTCCTGTAGCTCTCACTGAAACAGAACAATTCAACCAAGAAACAGTGTCAGTCTGACCGAGCATTATGGCAAAAGCATTGTCCTGCAATGCTGCCTTCAGATTAAAGAAATAAAACCACAAACATACTGCTAATCTTGTATCACAACCCTGTTCTCTCCCACCATAGTCCAGTTTCAGGTCAGGAAAACCCCATGCACCAAAGAGTAACAGCATCTTCTGGGGAAATACAAGCATACAATTCTTGAGAGGCAAGAGGGGCTGTGCATCTGCAGTCTCATTCTGCCAAAGCAATCTATCAGTGCCCTCCCCAGCTGCCTAAACTGAGGCACTCAAAGGGGCTCAGCCCTGCCCCTCCTGGCCGTAAGGCTTCCTTTCTGTGTCTGCCCCATGCAGCACACAGGGAACTGCAATCCCCGCCCTGAGACAGAGCAGGTCTTCATCAAGAACACCAACACCCTTGAGCAAGTCCACAGAGCTCTGGCTAAATGTGAAGCACTGAGGCCTCTGCCAGCCTGCGAGGGGAGAGGACGCCTTTCCATTCTGTGTGCTCACTGCATGCCTGGCTTACCCATCTGCCTCCAGCCCCACACCTCCCCAGCCTGGGGCTGACAGCAAGGAAGATCTGTTCTGCCAAAGAGCCTCAGTACCTTGCTCTTGTTCCTTCTGCTTCTTCTTCTCCAGCTTCCTCTCCTTGACACTGCGCAGCTTGGCCTTCCCAATGCCACCGGCCTGGCGGATGGACTCCAGGAGACTGGCACGCCCAGTAGAGGGGTTCACCACCTCCTTTGGGGCTCCCTGGACTGAAGCTGCAGGGACAGGAAGGACGGGCAGCAGCCAGGTGTCAGTGCACCAGCTACAGGTACAGCCAAATCCCCATGGAAAGGGCTGATCTGATATCCCGCCAGCTTCTGCTCAGGGCTGTAATCCAGACACCTCTCAGTGACAGGCTTATGCTCAGCCCAGCCAGAAGGAGCCCTGCCAAACCCAAGGCTTGCAGCTCCCAGGCAGGTGGGAGCACCTTGCACTCTCACTGCAGCTTCTCTCCTCTGCCAGAAGGCTAGGAAGCTACAGGGAACCAAAAAGGCCATGGGCTGAAGCCAAGGCTATACTATACTCTGCTGGTGCAATGTGGAGATGCCCTGTCCTTACCTGCAGGCACAGCACTGCTGCTCTCCTCGCTCGCTGTCCGGGCTGGCTCAGAGGGGGCTGTGGGCTGGGGCAGGGGTGGTGGAGGAGGCACAGCAGTTGGTGTAACAGGAGGCGGTGGAGGAGGCGGTGGTGGTGGAGGAGGTGGCATTAGCTCAGCTCCTTGAAGGTCTGAAAGATGAAACAAGCTGCACGTGAAGAGTCCCAAGGACAGCACAGAGAGCTCCAGCTCAGAGCTTCGCGTGCCTCATCAGCAACACAACAGAGGCCTCAGCACGCACTGTACAGCAGCGCGCTCCCACCCTATGCGGCATCTCTTGACAACAGGCAGGGCTTGAGATTCCCCTACTCTGCCCTCCCCAGCTGCATCCCACTCACACAAGAGCATCCTACCATGGGGCCAGTTCCCAGGCACACAGTGTTCCCACCTCCCTAGCTGTGCAGAGGGCTAGGGATGGAAGGGGCCAGGAGACTGGCCAGCACTTGAGCAGGTTGACTCAGGCCCAAGCACAAGCCAGAGGTTATCTATCTTTAAATCCCCACCAAGGGTCATTTTGCCTTGTCTTCACCTTTCAGCAATCCCTGCCTTCTTCCTCCACAGGGTACTGGGATCAGGAATCAGAAATACCTGGTTGCAAACGTTCCACTGACTCCGTGTTGAAAGTGGGGAGCTCTGGAATAGCACTGCTGGGGGCAGACGGTGCGATGCCAGGGCCCAGATCAGCACTGTACATGAGATCTGCAGCAATGCCAGGCAGGTCTGGCAGGTAGGATGGCACATCAATCTCGGGGACCTGCCCCAGGTCTGGCACATAGAAGTAATTTTCAGCTACCTAAAAGAAACCCAAAATAAAAAGATAAGTCAGTGACTATGCACTTGCTTTTCTTGCAGCAAAGAAGGGCAGGGAACAGCCTGGGCAGAAGTTCCCTGAAGGAAAAGTAGCTGCATCCCCACAGCTGCATCTCACCTGTCGGTCCAGCTGTCCACTTTTGGTGATGGAGAGAGGAGCATCAAAGAGCTTCTCTTCTGTCTCTGTTTCCAGGGCCACATGGGTCTTGGTCACTGCTCCAGCCAGAGGATCCAGGAAAACATACTTCTTGTACCTATGGGTAGAGGACAAGTATTTCAGTGATGTTGCCTCAGGAGCCAAGACCAGAAGAAACACTGCACCCTTGGTGGGGGAGGCCTCTCACTCACTCACAAGTCATGCTGGGCATTCCAGTTTCCTTCATTTAAAATCACAGAATAGTTTGGGTTGAAGGCACCTTAAAGCTCACCCAGTTCCATCCCTCCCACCATGGGCAGGGACACCTTCCACTGGACCAGGTTGCTCAAAGCCTCGTCCAACCTGGCCTTGAACACTGCCAGGGATGGGGCAGCCACAGCTTCTCTGGGCAACCTGTGCCAGGGCCTCACCACCCTCACAGTGAAGAACTTCCTCCCCATTTTTAGTCCCATTTTCCTTTCTTTCCTCTCCAATCAGCTCCCCACCCTACTACTGCAGCCTCCACATTCATCTTAAAACAAAGCCCTGCTGCACTGCCATCGTTACCAAGCTCTCCCCTTCCCTGCAGCAGGACACCAGTCTGACTTGTCACTCAAGCTCCAGGAGGAAAAACAAACAGGGGAAATAATCCAAGGCTCAGGAGAAGAAAGAGAAGGTCCAGCAACTGAAAGCTTACAGAAGTGCTTAAAGAAGCTCTTCAATATGAGGAGAAGGAGGCAAAGCCCAATGGGAATGGGAACCGCAGTGAGAGAGGCAGGGGAGATATGAAAGCAGCAAAAGCAGTGAAGCACTGCTGTGAGGAATCATCAGAAGGAGGAGCAGTACCTAGGCTGGCACATGGGGCAGACAAGGGCAGGAGTGACAGCAGCTCTTAAGTCTGGAGAGAAATTACAGGAGAATGACAGGAAAAACTAAGTCAGCAAAGGGACCTGGGTTGAAAGCGAGTGGAGG
Source organism: Loriculus beryllinus (assembly GCA_039877255.1). NCBI lineage: Eukaryota > Metazoa > Chordata > Aves > Psittaciformes > Psittacidae > Loriculus > Loriculus beryllinus. The sequence goes on along the minus strand of JBCJKH010005023.1, from coordinate 24,620 downwards.
ATTAGGTACAGACAAAACAATTCCTTCCACTCATGGGAAAGAGTGGGTAAAAAAGGGTTGCTAGCTGGCAGGCAGCAGAGAGCAATCAAACCCTGTCCTATCAGGAACCTGATACATAAGACACCCAGGGAAGCAAGCAGTGACTGCTACCCCCAGGGAAGAGAAAGCTCCTCTGAGGACAAGCAGGGGCAGGTGAGCAGCACAGCACTGCTCCAGCTCTCACAGGTTCTCGGTGGTGTTAAACAGCAGCAGGGAGCTGAGGGAGCTGATGTTCCTGGGGAGGCTGCCAAGGCCTTCTTCTGCATCGTCCTCCTGGTGAATTTTGGTGCTCACACACACAGGGAAGTACTTCAGCTTTTCCTGCAAGAAGAGAGATAACAGGTAGTAAGACATACAGCCACAGCTCTCCCCAGCCTCCACAACCCACACTGCTGGATCCACTGCTTGGTCTGGGAACCCTACTGCTCCCTCTCCACCTCCCTTTGAGCAGGGAAGCACATAGACAACATTGCACCCCACACTTGTGACAAATCTCAGCAGCTCAGACTCATGGCATGTACTTTTGGTGCCACAGATGGGTCATATTGAATTGATGTTGGATACACCAAAATAAAACAACAACCAGGACTCCATAGCCAGAGGCAGGGATCAAACACCAGCGTCTAGCGTCTCCAGCTACTAGACATTTTCATGCAGGCAGAGTCCTCCAAACAGCTCTATTACCTCCCCTCTGCTGCCTCCAGTTGATGTTTTAAGAGCTGTGATCCCACTGGTGGGGTATGCAGGGAAGGCAAAGGAAAAGAGGTTAGGAAAAAGCAGAGTGCCTGCACGAGGTAAGAGAGCAGGCAGAAGGGAGTGCGCGGGGTGGAACGTGTGCCAGATGGTTCCGCAAAGCCTGAGGGATTTGCAGGAGTTTTCAACTCTAATGAACTGAAATCTCCTCTCTCTCGGTTCTAAAACTTCATGCATAATATATAGAGCTCCCTTTAGAAAAGGACTTATTACATCTGAACTGCTTTACTTTTATAGAGTACAGGAATTGCCATCCCGGATCAGAGCAGCGTTTCAGATAGCGTGACAGTGCCTGCTGCCACATGCTCTGGGAAGATGGAGCTCACTGCCCACAGCACACTGCTGTAGAGGGAGGAACGGCATCAGTTCCTGCACCCAGAGACAGCCCAGGATGGACAAACCTCCACCCCAGACCCCTTCTCACACCTTTCCTCAGCCCCTTCACAGTTCCTGTTTTTCTCTTACAAACCAGGGCAAGCAGCAGCCTGGCAGCTATGAGCTGGCAGGTGTTCAAACCAGAGCACTACCCAGGACAGGTTGTTAATAATTGGCCACACTCTTCTGGTTTTCTTCTGTCACTAGAAAATGATCACTCCAAGTACTTTCCACAGCATCCTACTGCCTCACTACTTCTAGCATCCCCGCTTTACCCCATCCTCCGAGTCCTTCTTCCCTTCTTATACTTGTACGGGGGAAATGGAGATTACCATGGCTTCAGTTTTAAGACCACATCGCAGCAACATGAGCAGTTCCTGTTGATTGCAATTTCAGTCTTGAATTTGGTAGCCAGAAATCCTGGGAAATGGCTTAGTCACAGCTCAGTTAATCGGCTAAGAGTTTGTATGATGCTCTGAGCCTATAAAACGCTATAGGAAAAAACCTGAGAGGTTTTGATTGAATTCATTCCCCAGCCCCCAAAGAACGTGTTCCAACTTGTGCAAAACACACTGAAACAAACATCCTGCATTTTTACAGAGGCAAGGAGGCAAAAATCAACAAACTCTTATTTAAGAGCTGTAGAAGCAGAGGTTCAAAAATAAAGGTTCTTTTGAAGCATTAATATTCATTTCCCAATGCTGAATTTTTCAAGCATGAGGGAGTGCTGACGTTGTTGCTACAACTGCTCACACACACTGAGCCCTCGAGTCATGTATGTATTTTTTTTAATTCTCTCTTTGTAGATTTCAATTAGCACTGGAAGTATGTGCGTCACTTTAAGGGCATAGTGAGAAACCAGCCACTACCTACATTTACTTATAAGTCTCATCTAAGGCAGTTATAAAAGCACCAAACACGAGTACTACTCGGAAATGTGAGGCTCTTCATAATCCTTTTAACTTAAATGCCATCAAAGTGCTGGTCTTAGTCAGCTACCTGGATATGGTTTGAAATTTATAACAGCTACATATTGACATGTCGTACAACTGTGAATTCTGCATTTAAAACATCAGTTTTCTTACAAGGACATTAAAGCTTTAAGACAAAGGTTTGGCAGCATCGGCATACTGAAGGCATAGGGGGCACTGGAATGCTGGGGGGGGTTTGGTACCTGGCAGGATCACATCCCTAAGGATGCTGCATTTCCAGGCCTTTTTCTTCCTAAGACCCTACAGTTAAAATATATATAAAGTCACCCTGGTGCTTAAGTTTACTTCAGCACGTACTGTTACAAAGGGAACTGGTATGATACACCAGAACCTCCATTCCCTCCATGCCAAGGCAGTGCTGAGGCTAGCTCAAAAAGCACTTGAAGATGGGTGAGTGTTAAAGACCTGGTTTAGCCTCCCCATGCCCATGGTGGACTCGGAGAGAGGCAGAATTCACAGACACATCAAGTTACTGACAGTTTTGAAGCCCAGAAAGACTGCTCCAGCAGTGGACTCTAGCTTTTGCTTGGACCTCTTCCCAAGCCCAGGTACGTGTCTCCCACCCTGTTTTCCAGCCTGCTAAGGACAGCACGCAGACACAGCTCCTTCTGCAAAGGCAGCACCCAGTGCCAGCCCCAACTCACTGCTCAACCCTGCCTGGCTGCTACCACAGCAATGTGCAAAGCAAATGGCTTTCCAGGCTTACCACAAGGACTTTGTTTCTGGCACTCTTATCTGTCAGTGCCTGCCCTACCAACCTAAACAGGGCCTCTCAACAGCTGAGCTTTCTCTTGCTTGGGATGCAAAGTGGGAAAGGAGAATTTCCCAGGAGGGAAGCATTTTTAAATACACTGCAGAACCATGCACATTTCCAACGCAGCTGGTTCCCCCCAGAGCACAAACCCTAAATGCTGAGCACAGGCTGTCACCACTTACCCTCAAACTGACAAAAGCAGAACTGGCTTTCCTGGTGAAGCGTGTGCGAGTGAAGTTAGCAAAGGCCACTGCAACTGCTCCCAGCAAAGAGGCCCTCATTAGAAGTGAAAACAGGCAGCGAGCCTCTGCTGAAAGCCCTGAATAATTGAGGAGGGCACAAATACAAACATTAGACTTCCCTCTGTCACATTTCATTACTGCAAGATATGTCAGGCTCTGTGCTCAACTATGGCCAAGAAGGGCCTGTCCCCCTTGAATGTGGTCAGAGCTTGGCTGCTCCAAGCCCCATGCAGCACACCAGATGCTCCTGGCACAGGAGCACATTCATCGTCTGACAGCCAGCAGTGTCCCCTCACTCCACAGAAGACCCACAGAAGAGCTGCAGGAGCTAGGGTGTATGAGCTTGGCAAGAGTAACAAGACCATGGCATGAGGTAGGGTCAGCAAAGCCAGAGAAAGATCAACAGCTCAAAGGAGGATGAAGAAATGGGACACAGGAAGGGAGGAACAAATATAAACATCCCTAGGGCCCGGCAACAGTTCCTCCCTCTGCTGAAGCAGCCCTGGTCATGAAGGGCAGAACACGGCAATGTACAGAGACCGCCTGGAACAGGGAAGAGGTGGCATGGGGTGCTGTGGGGAAGGTCATACAGAGCCTACTGGAGTCAGCAGGCCAGTTGAGTGGGCACAGCATTTGCTCTTTGCAGGACACTGTTTTTTTACCAGTTGATGCCTTTCTCAGTCCTCTTCTTGTGAGTGGCTGTACACTGCCACCAGCCCTTCAGGGTGGGAAAGCATCACCCTTGCCCTCTCACTGCCTACCTTTGCTGCCCCATCATGCTCTGATGGGATGGGGCCACCAGTGAGACAATACAACTGCAACCAGCATCCTCTGGCTGTGCAGCAGCAGGTCCCACACACAGCTCTGCCCGTTGTGCTCAAAGGAAGCACAAACCTTGCTCAAGTTTGCCAGCTGTCCATTTGGCCAGCAACCCTGCTTCGTGGCCTGGCTGAAATATTCATAACCACCTCACCGTGCAAGGTCTCAGCTCCATTAACACTCAGCGAAGTTTAGCATGATAAATTATTCAGTGGCAGCTTTATTTTTGGGCTGAGGCACACATGGATGAGGAAGGAAGTCTCTTTAGGGATGGAGAGCAGGGAAGTTGTCAGGTTGATCCCTAACCTGCAAGAAGAGCACATCTGCTACTCCTGGCACAGCGCATACACAGCAACTTTTCAACTTTAAGAACAGCAACTCTTCCTTCTCTCCTTCCAACCCAGGGATTTGACCCAAATTGCTGGAAAATCTTTTAGCAGCATTTTCTTCCAAATCCAAAACTTCTAAGACCTCCCGAAGAAGCCCCTGTGCCACTCAGGCAGAGTGGTGCTCCTCACTCTACAGGCTAAATGGGAACTCAGTACTTCAGGACCTCCTTCAACACCACCAGCCGCAGACATCAGTGCTACAGGCACACCTGGAAGCCCCAGATGTGCTGGGTACTGACAGGCTTGCAACCTACAATAGCTGAATACAAGGCAAAGGAGAAACAAGGCACAAATGAAAGAGGTAAAGAAGCAAAATGATCTTCCTCCTCAACATGTAAAACCAGGGAGGGACAATACCGAATCACAATGCCTTCCTAGGACAGAAAATGCTCTGACTCTCCTTTCTCCTGATGCACTCCCAAGCACTTTTACCTTTCCCTTCACACCACCACTTGTATTGGAGCCTTCAAAAACTACTTTTCAAACGATTATAACCCTGATTCCAGTCACCTTGCTACGGATAGCCAAAGCCCTAAGCCCAGCCAACAGCACCCACCAGCACTGCTACAGGACACAGTAGCATTTCAGGACACAGAACTGCTCCAGAGAGTTGGCAGTTGACATCCACGAGGCGCACTCAACCACCCAGCCAAGGTCTTGTACTGACACGGCCCTCTCCAACTGGCAGTTCTACAAGCTTCCCAGCCTGACCTCAGACATACCCATCAACAAGGCCAAATTAAAAAGATGTTCTGGTCGCAGCCTACATTCCTAAAGCCCTGGTCTACTTCTTCAAAGAGACTAACAGCCTCCCAGCTTCTCTTTGCTTGTTCATCCCAAGGTCTGTTCTTCTCCTTACCTGCAGAGCTTTCTCATCCAGCATTCGGTGTTTGCTCTGAATCTTGTGTCTTGGCCATTTCTGTTTAGCTGGGTCTTCTGCACCAGCAAAAATTGAACTGTATTCCTGCAGCCGTTCAGGAGCTGGATACTTGGCACTGGAAAACACCTATGGAGAAACAAGGAGGAACTGAAAAACCTCAACAACTAGGCAGCCCTATAATACAGCAACACTTAGGAGAGGGTTGGAGCACCTCTCCTATGAAGATACGCTAAGAGTTTGGCTTGCCCAGTCTGGAGAAGAGACGGACTCTGGGGAGACCTCAGAGCAGCTTCCAGTACCTAAAGGGGAGCTACAAGAAATTTGGAGAGTGATTTTATGTGGCAAGTAGTGACAGGACAAGGGGGAATGCTTTAAGCTGACAGAAAGGAGGTTTAGATGAGCTATTAGGAAGAAGTTCTTCACTGTGAGGGTGGTGAGGCCCTGGCACAGATTGCCCAGAGAAGCTGTGGCTGCCCCATCCTTGCAGTGTTCAAGGCCAGGCTGGACGGGGCTTGCAGCAACCCCTGCCTGTGGCAGGGGGGTTGAAATTAAATTATGTTTAAGGTGCCTTCCAACCCAAACCATTCTATGATTCCAGGAGAGGGGTAAGCACAGAATCTATGCTTCCAGTAGGAATGGACAGCCTTGGACCCGAACATGCATGGGTTGTCGCTTCCAAAACTGAAAGTGCCAGAGCTTCTCTCTCTAAGTACTAGGAAGTCAAAAGGCTTCCACTAGCAGGAAGGGAGTTGGAAATATTATATAAAGTGTAGTAAAAATAAGGACCGAAGGATTTTCACCAGTTTTACATGGCTCAACAGGATTAAGATGCACTAAGAGGAGGCTTTGTAACAGCAGCTTTCATTCAAACAAAGTGTCTATAAGCCTGAAGTGTGAGGATGTTTGGCTTAGTTAAGCATATGCCCTTTTCTCAGGAAGAAGCAGGTGCAGCAACCTATATAAACCTCCTAAGGCCTAGAGCTGTGAGGCTCAGAGGTCTAGAAATCATAAATTGGCCAAGACAGGAAAGGGATTCTCATCACAACCCTGCTCAGCAGAGAGGCATGGAGAGATGAGTGGCAGCCTATTCCTCTTCATAGCTTACATCAGGAGTAAAGAGGAAAGGCGGAAGGAAGAAGGAGACCATGCAGCCTCCACTGAAGTCACTACCTTAATAGCCTTCTTGCTGCCCTTTATCTTTTCAATCTTCGCTTGGGCGAGTGTGACCCTCTCCCCGATTGCCTGAAGCTGTGCCCGGCTGGCTTCCACCCGCTGGGAGATCCTAGGAGGAAAGCACCTTTCTTAACATGAAGAAGCCAAAACTGGAGACTCTTTGTTAGCAGCCAGACCCTCAGGAAAGGATGTGAATCTCGGTGGACTGGGTTGTTTCATAAGGCAAAATAGTGCTGGTTGAGCTATGCTTGTCTTGTTCTCACTGAGAGCTTTATGTACTCCGACAGCAAGGCAGGTCTAGTCCATGACTCACAGCACAACGCTCCTGCAGCTGCTTGAGGCACAGCACAGAAAGATGGAGAACAGCAGCTTTTTTGCCACACCAGAGTGTCACAAGCTCTCTGCAGGTACTGATAACAAGAAATCCAGTCAGTTATTAACTGCCAACATATTTTTAATTAAAATGACTTTTAATAAAGTGAAAGGCAACACATGCTACTGGGCAGAGCTCAGGACACACAAGGCTTTTCCGGACCTCTACTATACCAGTAGTTTCTTGAACAACTTCTTCCATTCGTCCAAAGCCTCACAGCTTTGTGACGTGGTTTCCACATCAATTAAACAACACCAGGTCCTCATTTGGAGGAATAAAGCATGCTAACCTACATAATTTCTGCAAAACTAGATGTGCTGGTTTTGGCTAGGGTAATTCTCTTCACAGTAGTTCACATGGGGCTATGTTGGATTTGTGCTGGAAACAGCATTGATAACCCAGGGATGTTTTAGTTACTGCTGAGCAGCACTTACACAGAGTCAAGGCCTTTTCTGCCTCTCACACCATGCCACCAGCAGGCTGCGGGTGCACAAGAGGTTGGGAGGGGACATATCTGTAACAGGCTGTCCCTAGCTGACCACAGGGACATCCAAGATCATACGGCATCGTGTTTGGCATATAAACTGGGGGAAAGCTGGCCAGGGGCCACTGCTCAAGGACTGGCTGGGCATAGGTCAGTGGTGAGCAATTTTTTTTTCACTTGCATCAGTTGTCTTTGTGGATTTTGTTTATCTTTTAAAAAAATTCCTTGTTCATTACAAATAACAATTATTAATATTATTATTATATTTTACCTCATTTATTAAACTGTTCTTAACCCACAAGTTTTCTTGTTTCATGGTTTAATCCCAGCCAGCAACTAAGTACCCCGCGTCTCCTCACTCGCTTTCCCCCTCAAAGGAAGCTGTCCTGGCTGTGCTCAAGGCACAGTCACTACCACTCTGCAAGAACTGTCACATAGGGTCAACCAGACGCTAAGAGGCATCACCTACAGGGAACTATGGAGCCACCTTCTCAGAAGAAACCTCCCTTCCCCATGCATAACCAGCAGGTTCTCCCTAGCCTCCAAAGATCAAAACCTGAAAGCTGTCCTGAATATTCACCCCTCTAACGAAGTCAGCAAAGAACATTTTAATGGCTATACAACCCATTAGGAGAGAGAACTTCACTTCAGCAATGTTTTGCAGCAATGAGTTCCACCAGATCTGTAAAATTTAAACTATTGTATTTAGATTTTACCAGAAGTTCCTCTTTGCTTTTGAGTAGAGCTCCCAAGCTTTTTCCCCCCACTGTCTGTATAATTCCTTTTAGTAACAAATTCACTATCAGCAACGATCCACAATTCTCACTTTCAAACTGTACCAAATCCATCTTTTCAAGCATTTTCACTCTGTGCAGCACATTCCCTCTTACAGTACAGAAATAGACTCCACTAAAGGTCCCCTACTGTAGGTAGTGAAAAAAATCACAAGTACAAGCAGCCTATTCACCTTGTATTGTTCTGAAAGAACTCCACTTCTTTCTCTAAACACTTTTAAGTGTTTCTGTCCGTTTATAGCCATTTTTCCCTCTTCCTGGAGACATGAAAATCCTTCCTTATGCATATGGCGGGGAAGCACACAACATGTTTCAACTTTATTCTTTTTGGAGTGGGAGATGAGTAAAACTAAACCTCACGAGATTTCCCTCAGAATTATTCCCCATGTCCCCATCCTTTTATTTTAAACACAGCCTAACAGCTTGTATTTTGTACCAACACGAAGTACAAATCTGTTCTTGATTTTCTTCCCACACCCTCCCTCTGTCTCAGCAGTGTAAGTCCACATCACTTACACACTTGATAGGCTCTCAGAGTAGTTTCTGTTGTTCCTTTCAGCATGCATTCCCTAGCACCTGTGTGCAGCAAATTTCATGTGTCATACGGCTGTCCTTTTGCCTTGTTTTGTTAAACTGTGAGATGCCCCTGAAGGACCTACCTCTTCCCTAACTGCCCTCTCCAGTACGTTTTCCCACCTCACAGTTCACCTCTTTTCTAGAGGTTTCACAGTTGTATTGATTTACACTATTTCCAGCCCTGCTCCTGGGGACATTTGACTATTTTTACTTCCTTCAAAGCTGAAAAAAAAAAAATCCAGTCATTTATTTCTGCTTTGCTGCTCTCACTCAAATCAATGATGCAATTTTCCCTCTCACCCATGACCAGACCCCTCTGCTAGAAGAGCTCAACAAAGCCTTCCTGAAGCTCCAGGTAAAAGCAAGGTATCAACTGCCTTTTAGCCAGTACCCTGCTGATTCCCAGACAGAGTTCTCAGGGCTGACAGGCACATGTTTCTCTCCCAGAAAGAAGTGTCAAGCTAATAGTTATGCAAACTCAGGCCTGAAAACCAGCAACTGTTCCCCTACCTTCCACTCCATGCATGTCAAGTGAGGTAGTCAAATCCTTCCCTTGCTCCCTTTCCTGACCCACATTATCCCCAATGCTTCACTACTAAGTATCAACCTTCTCCTTTACCACACTCACACCTTTGCTAGCTGTGAAGAAGCTCCCAGCCCAAGCTGGGGAAGTTGTCTAATGCTAGTTCAGGTGTTTCAAACCATGACAACTCTTCTCTAAGGCACACTGTACTTTCTCCTGTGATTGAGTCTGGGATTTGACAGGCCAAATCCCACTGACCTCAGGAGATCTGCCAAACCTCCCCCTGAGGTGGTGCAAGTGCAGGCCCACAACACAGAAGTAACACAAACCAGTCTAAAGAATTTATTTGTTGCTGAGGAAGATAACTATGAAAAAAATTATTAAACCCCCTCAATCCAACTGATCCAAATTCTGCCACATTTGCATGGCTGTTTCGCATGTGCAGTTCACGATACAGGTGCACGTGTTAGTTAAAAGAGATAATATACCATACCGATTTTGAAAAAATACATGGGGGGAAAACCCCATCATGTTCAAGTGCCTTCCAGCAACTTTAGTATTGCTATTGTGTGGAAACTGAACTTACACAAAGGAGTCAACCACTGTTTGTAAAGAAAGGAAACAGGAATAGATGGAGAGGGCTGTTGCCAAGGATTTCAGAGGCAAAGTCTTGGAAGCAAGCTGGTAATCAGATCTCAACCTCCATTTACGAGGTGTGTTACTGAGTGGTGTTTGTTTGAAAGGCAATTGCAATCAAGACAGGGAAGGTAAGTGTTAATAAAGTGGCCCATTAGTGCCCCTCACAACCCTGCACTCAGACAGCCAAAACCACCATCAGCATCTGAATCTATGTGCCTATCCTGTTAGCCAGTGCTGTGTGATTTTGGACTCTCTACTCCCTTCTGCTTGAGAAACCTCTTTAGTTAGATACAGTGTGACTCTGGAGGGGCAGAGAAGCACCAGGCATATAGCGAGAGCCCCCCCGCTTTGGGCAGGACACATGCTTTGAGGTGAGTGGAAACTGCAGAAGAAGGGAAGATACATCACCTGCCTTCATATCCGGGGCACTGAGCCAAACCAACCTTCCCTTCCCACTGCTTTTCCTTGGGGGAGTAACACGTGGCAGATTAAAGCTATCTAGTGGATTATCTCTCAATCCACAGAGACGTATTTTTGATCTAAGCAGATATTAAAGTTACTCTTTCAGCTGCTTGGATTCAATCTTTCTCTTGTCCCTCTGAAATCTTTTTTGCAGTCAAGCCCCCTATGCATCACCCCCAGGTTTGATTTTGTTACTCCTGTCTCCTAAAGCTCCCATTCTGCTGTCTTGAGCTCCTCTCAATTTCAGAGGCAACTCTTTCCAACACCCACAGCATGTGTACTCCCACCTCACCGCCTTCCTCTCTCACCCCATATCCTCTAAATGCAGATGTGCCATCTGCAGCCATGGAGCAGATCACTTCCCATTATTTCCTTATAACTCCTCTGACAGACCTCACATTTGAGTGGCTACTGAAAGACCTCCTCCACTGCATCTGTGGCTGATCATGGGGGAAAAATTACTGTTCTCTTACTCTGATAGGAAAAATATTTGAGGCATTAGGAATCTGACACTGGACAGTTGTCAGCACTGGCAATATTACTGTGTTTCTATGAGGGTCTCCTAGCACTCCACAATGCCAAAAAAAAATTTTAAAGGCAGAAAATCAAAGATTATTTTTACTGTCTATATTTGCTAGGGATCAGACAGCATCAGAATGAAGTTTAAAATCAGAGCAGGTTTAAAAACAGGCTGACAGATTCCCAGAAAGGTGCCTGAGCAAGAATTCAGCTGGGAGGAAACATCACAGCAGCAGGAGACCCTTCGTGGTCTATGCTGAGCATACACATCACCCAAAAGTGACAGGGATGACAAATCTTGGGAGGTGGGAGAGAGGAGAGGCAAACTCCACACCAAGGTGAATGAGAAAGGCGAGGCAGCAGAACCTGGGAACAAACCTCTCCAGAATATCCAAGAACTTCAATTTCATGTCTGAAGTACAAAAGCAAGTGACCAACCAAGGAGAAAGAACATTACAGAGCAGAATGAGAAATGAAGTTGCACAGGAAGATAAGGCAGCTGAAGTATTAAATGACTTTTCCCTTAAATGAGGACTGTACACATCACAGCAAATCAGGCTCCTGGTCTCCTCCCCAGCCCAAGCTCCAGCCCTCAGAGATAGCAGGGGGCTGGCTTGGCATTGCTGTTCTGAGCTTCAGAGTACATATGATAAATTTGCTCCGTAAAGTCTTGGCTTTTTGCCTAGAAGTCAAGCTGCCTCTTTCTTTTTTAATTCTTTCCCCCACAGAGTGTACTTTTATTAAATTCCTCCCTTACTGCAGAAGCCATGAATTAGAAGGGACAGAATTTATGGTTCTTGCATTTTATGACATCCCAAGACTCTCCAAGTAGCTAGGGCTGGAGCAGCATAACAAGGGATGATAACAGTGCTAGTTGCCATTCATCCTTTCACAGCACCAGCACCCAAAGCAGCATAATACGACTGCCCCTAGGATAAGTTTCAGTGGGTCTCCAGAAGTGAGAGAACCACTGATGAGGTGAGGAGAGACGACCTCTCAGGGGAGGGAAGACATCATCCTGTGATGAAAGCAACAGCAGCAGATAAGTGCTGAAGGAGCTAAACGCTCACCTTTCTTCTCAGGTTATTGAGCCCCTTCACAGAATGCCAACATCATTAGGGTTGGAAGTGACCTCTGGAGTTCACCTAATCCAACCTCACCTGCTTCTTTCCTGGGATCCAGAGGCACATCACTGCTCTCTTCCACTTGCATGCTGCGGAGAAGAAGAAAGTATCGAGCTTTTCCAAGTATTAATTTGTCCAAAACTCTTCTTGAAAAAAAAGGCCATGGACTTTTATGGCTCCTTAGGCTGCTGAAGTGGTGGGGAAACATCAGTGCATTGCCCCCGGTACCCATAACTCAGGGTTTTGATGCACAATCCACTATGCTGAAGCAGCCCTAGACAGCTAGGCTATAATATTGAAGGGGTTTCTGGTTGGCCAACAAAGGATGCTTTATGAGGCACTAGAGTCTCCTTTACAAACAGCCTGACCACAACAAATGTTTCTATGCACTGTGGTGGGCCAGCACAGAGTTCATGCAGGAATGACTGGCACAGTCAGAAAGGGACTGTGAGACACTTGAGCCCTGCTCTCCCTACTCCCACACAGTACCTCTGCCCCAGCGCTGGCAGCATCACACGATCAAGATGGAGAGAGCAAAGGAAGGAGACATTTCTGGTTTACAGCAACCCAGGGAAGCTTTCAGAGCCAGTTCACAATGCCAATTCACCTCCAAAGTTTGAAAGGCAAAAGGCAAAACTGTTATGTTTTTATAAAGATCCAAATACACTGAACCACTCAAAGATCAACTTGTTTGCTTTCTGCTCTTCTCTCTCTGTATTTAAGCACGTTTTTAAAGTCTTACTTCACATCTGAGTAGGTGTAATCAGAAACTGTCATCATACACCATCTCTGGCAGAAAGAAATCCCAAGTGAGACAGTGTAATCAACGTTCCTTCCTCCATTAAGGGTTTGGGTATTATACTAATTAATGTTTATCACACTCTGATTGCTCCTTGAGCCTGATTTGCAGGTGTTTCAGCATTTACATATTGCCCTGCTCCTGTGATGCCAAACGGCTTTGCAGATTGGAGGGTGATGAAGGGTGCCAGGTATCCTCAGCAGGATCTGGCATACATCTGTTCTCACAGAACAATACATCTGTTCTCACAGAACAATAACTTCATTTTGATTTTTAATCTCCCATTTCACAATGTGCCCCAGCGACTGTGAATTGAGTTTATGCAAAACTGGAAACTTGGAATTTTGACCTATCATCACAGCACTCTCCTCCTTCCCCTGCAGCTTATCTCCCCAGAAAAGCAGCTTTTACTTCTTTTAATAAAAGGTCATAAACAAGTTCTTCTTTAACCTTCCTTATAACCTTTTTACTTGCCTCTGACTGATCTGAAAGTGGACACGCTTTCCGTTTTGTAACAGACATATAGCAGGAAGTCTGTCTATACTAAGTAGAATGTCCATGTTTGCAAATAAATGACACAATTACATCTTCTATTTAAACTATACAGGCTACTTTTGGTCAAGCTACTTGTCCATGAACAGTGTTAAGATATATAAGCTCAACAGGTTCTACCATCATGGTGATGACTTTTGGGAAAGATGCTCTACAAGAAGCAATCGAAAAAACTGGTTCTTCTACCAGTACTGCTGGAGTTTGATAAGTAACCTTTTTGAGTTCCTCCACTGGTAGTATGGGAGCAGATACTGACCACCACAATGAAACTGCTTCCCAGAGCAGCCACCACAGGCATATAGTCTTGAGATACTAGGCAGCAGATGCTGTAAGTATAGAAGCATGTTAACAGTTTGGGTTGGAAGGGACCTTTAAAGATCATCTAGTTCAACACCCCTGCAATAAGCAATGATATTTTCAAGTTCATCAGGTTGCTCAGAGACCTGTCCAACCTGACCTTGAATGTTTCTAGGGATGGAGCACCTACCACCTCTCTGGGCAACCTGTTCCAGTGTTACCACCCTGTATTTTTCTTCCTTATTTCTAGTTTAACCCTACCCTTTTTTAGTTTAGAATCATTACCTCTTGTTTTATTGTAACAAGATGTAAAAAGTTTGTCCCAATCTTTCTTATAAGCCTCCTATTAATACTGGAAGGTTGCAATTAATGTCTTGCTGGAGCCTCCTCATCTCCAGGGTAAACAATTCCAACTCTCTCAGCCTATCTCCACAGTAGAGGTGTTGCAGTATTTGGTACTATTACTAGTAACTTTACTACTTACAGTAAAATAGTATTAACTGTTTTGTTATCTATATAGTCTTCATTCATCCTGGCAAAATTCTCACAAGTGTTTACTCACTGAAGTTCAATCTTTCAATTATCTAAACAAACATTAGGTTTTAATTTATCCCATCAAAGCTCCTTTCTTAGAATAGCCAAATACCCCTGTACCCTTTGAGCAGAAAATGTGTCTCACCACACAAAATCACAGAAAGCACAAGCAATGAAGAAATGCCCAGGGGACCCAGTGGTGAACTGTATCTGAGGGTAGGGAGAGCAAACACCTTTAAAAAGGTCTCAGATTCCTCTGGATCACTGAGTATAGAAGAAACTCCTTCCCAGCACTTCTGTTATGTGACCCACTCTTCATCAACATTATACTCCACATTTCTTACCAGCAGTAGTCAAGGGAGACAGATCAGTCTAGATTTAAATACCTGATTTGTGCCTTTTCCCACATGGGGTAGCAAGAGAAACGCATAAGCCACCAGCAAAAACTGATGTTTCTTATGAACTTCACCTGAAGGTAGCAACAACAGGAGACTAGTACTGACAAGCAGCCTCCTCAGCTCTTTTAACCTGTGTCTCACTTGAGCCAAAGATGCCTTGCTACATAACTCAGATAATGTGGGAAAGAAGAGTGACATTTGCAGTGCCGTCCTCCCCACTAGCAAGGCAGTCCGTATCAACCCACCACTGCAGAACAAGAAGACAGCCTGGTTTACAGCAGAAAATCAGGACATTCCTCTTTATTCCTAGCCTTCTCTCATACCTTCCAAGTGGTTTTAAATCCATTTTCTTGACCAAAGCAGCATGTAGTTGTGCATGTGTGATAAAAACTGATTTAGTGAACATCCCTGAAGGTTCTACTACATGTAAAGCTGAACAGGTGAGCTCCTGCTCATTCACTAGGATGGAGGCTTTCCATGCCAGTGTGGCACAGCACAAATGCTACTCCTAGCTTCTTTATTTCCTCTACTGAAACAAGCCATTGTCACCAGGAACAGAATGCTGATCAAAACACGGCTGCCTCCAGAGTGGAAAATGATTCCTTGTGACAGAAGTTCAAACTCTAATCATTCTCCAAGAAAAGCACTGCTTTTCTTTGCATTTAATCAAATATCATTATAACTTTATAGCTTTTCACCCAAAGTTCTCAAAGCAATTTCTAAGTGTTAATTAAGTCTCGGCTGCTTGTGAAACCAAGAGTAGAATTGCTTGTCTACCGTGACAAAGGAAATCTGGGGAAATTCACAGTACTGTCCCAGCAGACCTTATTTTCAGTCCATCATTCACTAATCTGAACAATTTTTGCTCTAATTCACAGGATTTAACACATACATTTCAGTAGTTATTTAATTTTCAGCTTTACTGAATCTAAGACCACCTACGCAAGTATGTGTACACTTTTCAGTGACCCCTTCCCCATCACCACATCCATCCCACTGCGCTCTCTGAAATAAACTACAGGCAGCAAGCACTGATGCAAACCACCGACCATTCCCGCAGCACCACGTCTTTGTCTGGATCCAAAATACACCCTCTCCTCACATTTAAGACACAAGTTTGAAGGTAAAGGTTTCTGCACTGACCTTAAATTTTCCCCACTTCCCCGTAGCTGATGTGTTTCCTGTATGGAAACACAGGATTTGACTTGCGCTCCACAGGTTGAACTCTATCCCCTTTTCAGTAACAAATACTTCAGAGCTATCGTTTATATGCCAGTACCCAAACAGCAGTTTCTAACTAAAAATCAGTCTCTAGAAAAACCACTGTCCTGCACAAATGGACTTATACATTCAGGAGAAGGAAAGCCTAACCAAGAAAAGGAACTTACATAAAGCAGTCTGTTTCATCAACTGTGAAACCCTCAAAGGCAACTGCATTTTACCTCTTCTTTTTGTAGCGCTTAGCTCCTTTCTCACTTCCACCACATAGTAAGAGTCTGTCTCTTTGCCCTGACTTCTTGAGGGTGCTGTCAGATACTTGGTAAATGATCTAACTAGCTTTTGAAGGATGACTTGGGTTACCCAAGTCATTTTAGTTTGCTCTCAATTCTATCTTTCTGCTTAATTCTCAATTTAAATTTCTCATGACAGAACACTCTCTTTCAAAACAGGTCATTTTCTCTTAAAGGAAAGATTTCTTTCTGTACTTTTTGCAAATGGAGCTTTTTATTTCACAGTATTTGCTCTTCAGAACACAGGTCATTTAGTGTTACTTCATTTTCCCACAATCAATTGCAGTCACACTCAAATCTCAAAAGGCACCTTCTATGATATGCCCGTCAACAAGCTAATTTGAGCATAAGTGCTTCTTCAACAAATGAGAGTAACTCTTTATGACATGTTATGCAGCTAACCTTTCCTGAGTGATTACAGCCCTTTACTTTCTTGAGGGTTTTCTAGTTACTTTTCCCCAAAAATCTTCGGGCCCCAGGCAGAGATTTTTCTAACAGGATCAAAGAGCAGATGCCTCTCTGGACTGACAGCTGGACTGACATTTCAACGACACAGTCTGTAGCTCATCAGTGATCAGACACCACCTTTAGAGCAGTTCTAGACACATGACTGAATCTTCCTCACTGTCCTTTTAAAACTCATCTTGCCCACATAGTGACTCACAAGCAGTCACTATGAATGGAAACAGCAGCTTCACAATAATAACAGAACAATTTGTATACTTTCCAAACTTATTTTATTCCCTACCCCAAAACTGCCAGGGCTGTAAATTCATAAATTTTAATAGCCTAACTACTCACCCTGTGACATACTCACACAATAAATGTTTTCACGGACCAATGCCTTAAGCAGTAGCTAAATCCCTCATCCCAGCTAAAAGTGAGCATGAAGTGTAATGAAGGGCATGATTTTGGCACCTCCAACCCACCAAATCACCCATGTGCTAGAAAGAACAAAGAAAACCCTGCCTGTTGCTCAGTAACCCAACAGCAGTTAAGAGCTTCTCACCCTCCGTCCCTCCCTTCCTCCAAAAGTAACATAAAATCTGTTTTCTTCTGGAATCAGCAAAATCCAGGATGCCACTTCCAGAAGTATTATTGCTGAAGTGAAAACACGAAAAAAAGAAAAGATCCCCCCTCTCCTTGGCAGTGTTCAATATCAGGCTGGATGGGGTTTAGAGCAAACTGGTCTAGTGGAAGGTGTCCCTCCCCACAGCATGGGCTGGAGCTAGATGACCTTTAAGGTCCCTTTCAACACTAACCATTCTATGATTCTATGAAAACCATTCATAGGGCTAAAGTGACAGAGAGGACTGACTTGCGGAGACCATAAGCTTTCTCATTTCTTGGTGCTGAGCTATTGTAATGACTGGCATGTTATGTATATTTCACATATAATCAGAAAGCTTATCCCTCCTTCACAACCACAGAAGAGAAGTGCAACAGCTTTACCTCCTATTCTACAAACAATGTCTTTTAATACCTCTTAGGCCAATCAAGCATGTCTTCTCATTCATCTTTGATGGCAGATCTAAAGTGAAACTCCTAGAAGTAAAATAAAACCAGATATTTGCATTTAAAAACGTATATTAATCCAGAAAAAGGATCATATTCTTGGATAAATTAAGAATGGAATCCAACTTAGAAGATACTAAATTATCCATCTGAGGGTTCTCTTTAGCTCTCTACCATCCAAACCCTTCATTCCTGGCTCCAAAAATAATTGTTACGTCATCCTTTCCCTAACAGCACTGCATGGTGGATTCCCTCAATAAAATCATTGTCTGGAGGATTTTGATGGAAGCAAAGCAAGAACTCCTTCATTAGTGTCTGCAAATGGATCTGCTGTCTTCAAAATCACTGCTCACTCTTAACTGTCAGTTCCATTTACACCTAATCTCTAACCTACCATATTTCAAAAAGCCCAGCGACAGCACCATGGCTAGTCAGAAAGGCCCACGGAAAGAGAATTTAATCTGCCACTCAAGTGTGAAGAACAGACCTTTGGCACTGGTGTTCCCTCCTGTAACTCTTCCCTTGCTGTGCACACTCCCACTTATAGAGAAGGAAGCCTGCAATAGACATTTCAAGCTACTCAGTATTATTTTCCAGTTTCCTCCACACTAGACCCCTGATGGAAGTCATGTCTGTAAAACAAAGTGACTTATTTGCATCTCTTCCTCCAGGGCTGACTGCGTAGACAAAATTCATCCCTAGGAACAGAAAATGACTCCAACACATGTGAGGGTCCAGCATCTAAAGCTGGTTGAGAAGGTAGAGCTATCACTCTGTATAAGAAAAGAACGACACAGCAACCATGTCAGGAAGAGTGGGAGTGGGAAAATCTGAAAATATTGCCAAACCTGTGGTCTAAGAAACTAGAAAACAGGAACATTTCTTTTGCTGTGAGGCACATCCTGACTTCTTATTATGATCTGCTTCTCCTTGGATATTTCCAGAATAATAGCTACAGCCACTTGGGGTAAAAGACTGGGGAGGGGAAGGGAATGACTCTCTGGATGGGGATGTTCACGAGATCTTTTCCAATTCTCTGTTAATTAACAGCCACCTTCTGCCCTTGTAGTTTATAGACATGAAGTATTGCTACAGAAAATCTCAGCCACTGCATCTCCCATCAAGTGGATATAGATCCTTCAACCCACAGACATCAAGAGCACTTCAAGCGAAGAAAGCTTACCCAGCTGCATTTCTCCTTGAGAACTTTCTCAGGGCACCACAACTGTGGAAAGACATTGGGGAAGCACACTTAACACTCCCACGCTAAAGGGCTGCAGCCATAAGGCCTCAAGGCATTAGTCAGTCACAGATGTGATGCAACTCCCCCTCTCGGTGATGCCCCAGCCCAGTGCTCAGCCCCTCACCACACTCCAAGAATTGATCATAGCATCACAGATTTGGGTTGGAAAGGACCTTAAGATCATCTAGTTCCAGTCCCCCTGCCATGGGCAAGGACACCTCACACTAAACCATGCCACCCAAGGCTCTGTCCAACCCGGTCTTGAACACCGCCAGGGATGGAGCATTCACAACACATCCCTCAAATTGATGTTGCTTCAATTTATAGACAAGGATATCACGTGGGACAGTGTCAAATGCTTTGCACAAGCCCAGGTAGATGACTTCAATTCCTTTGTCCCATCCATCAGTTCTGCAGCCCCATCACAGAAGGCCACCAAATTTGTCAGGCACAATTTGCCCTTAGTGAAGTTATGTTGGCTGTCACCAACCACCTCGTTGTTTTTCATATACCCTAGCATGGTTTCCAGGAGAATTTATTATTTCTGGAGTCAATAAACCTCCACAAACATCAGCAAATTGAGACATCGCAGCACTCAGCTTCAAAGAAGGTTATTTCACTGCAATTGCATAATGCATACTACCTTTTCAATCCAGAAACAGTTCAGTAAGCAAACAGATAGACCTTGTCAATAGCAAGAGGTCGGTCCTCTTGGGCTTCCACTTCACAGAACAGTAAAAGCAGGGGCAATTACACCTCTGTTACAAGACAGCTCATAAAAGTTTACACCAATTTATAGCAGCTGGGCGCATACAAAGTGATCCATCCTTCAACTTAGTCACTGCTCTGTCCTCAAATTGACTGTGCTTTAAAATAATCATTGGTGAAAGAAGGGAACGTGTATCAATATAATTACTTTTCACCTCCACAAACAGGTCTAACATTTGTTTCTTTTACCTCTTGGTGCTACAGGCTTTATTTCCAGAGATGGTTTTGAAACAGATAAATGTGGTTTGGAACATGGCCTTTGAATAATAAATAATGGTAGCTGCTACATGTGGCATCTCTTGTGTTAAACATCATAGCTCTCTAAACATTCTAGAAAAGCTTTGCTGAGCCATAGAGAGTCTGTAGATGGTAGTAAATTGATTTTAGCCTACAGACACATACAAATATGGACAAAAAGCAAAGAAAAAATTAAATCAGAAAGCCACTGTGGAGTGCATGTGATTGGACCAAATGTTTTTTTCATTAATGATTTTCAAAGTTCTGCTGCATGAAGAGAGTCTGCACAGAAAGAAGTTCCTATCATATCAAGAACTTGTTTTTATGAAGTGTGCTAAGATTTATCACAGACACTTCTGTGTCACCACTCTCCAGCCACATCCCTGTTACAAATTATTTGCATTGCCATAATCAATCCTCTAGAAGCTAAGGTGGGATTTTCCCTTGCCCATGACCAAAGAAAATAAACCAAATACCTTCAAAGCAAAGCTTTGCTTTACTGCAACAGCAAGCCTGCTTCCCTCTGTTCTCTTTTTGTATCACTTCTTCACCCTTAGAGGAGCAGCAAATCCTCCTTTTGCAGATGGAGCAGATCTCCCCAGCATTGCAAAAGTAGGATGAGAGTTGCCAGAGAGAGAGAAACAGATTCAGGCCTCAGGATGGTCAAGCTGCAGTGCATATTCTACTTGGTATTTTTCTAGGTACCAAACTGCAGTAGGTAGGTGCACATCCTCCTACTTTCTAATGTCTTACGCACTTCCTCAGGGAGTCCGTCTTGTCCTGTCTTTAAGGACCAGGGAGAGAATTAGCTCACAAGAACTTGAAAGCTGCTACTCAATACTGAATTTTCTCCAAGAAGGCACACAATACAAACAAGAGACAACCCTGACAGGGTTAAAACCCCCACAAACTAAAATAAAACAACCATATGTAACAAAGTTACTTAAGTTCCTCCCTACTGTTTGTGTTTGCTATTGCCATCTGTTTTGATCAAACTGGACCACATTTCCACTAGATATTTCACTACCATGAAGGGCCCTGTTAGAGAGAATCCTTTAAAGAGCAACATTAAGTCTGAAATTGTTGCCTGCTTCCTTTCGATAAGCTACTTTGAGACCAATTCCAGAAGCAGGAGAACACTTGTCCTGCAAGTTCAGCATTTTACTTCGCTTTTTTACTAAATAGAGCAAATTGATCCATCAGCAGTTTGGCATGGTTGCACTTGAGCAGTGGGATCAAGTGTGCCCTCATCAGGTTTGCAACAACACAAAGCTGTGTGGCGCATCTGACGTGCTGGTCTAGCAGAAAGCATCCGTGCTCATGGCAGGGGGTTGGAACTAGATGATTTTTAAGGTCCCTTCCAACCCATACCATTCTATGATTCTATATAACACATTTTCTTTTTAGTGACTGAGGATATGGTTAGTGCTCCTTTGTGCTCCTGGATGGCTATTTCAGCATCCTGAACACAATATTCCATCATTTTGTTTTCAGATGTAGACTCAAGCACTAAGAAACCTTCCTCCCCAGCAATGTTTTCTGTAGCTAATACAAACTTATCTCAGGCTTTAAGAAACATTTTGCATTAATGCCAGCACTGAGCCTTCAAGTTATTCATTAAGATGTACCATTATTTGCATAGCTTCTATTAGGTACAAAAAGTTTGTCTGCTTGAAGGTGAATACTGAAGCTGAACAACTTCAATATTTTCTTTAAGTTGCTCATTTGAAACAATTCTGAATGTCTTGTTGGTGTACAGAAGGCTACAGCGCTCTTATCAAGTTCAAGTCTGCCTTTCAAACACGTAAGGCAGAACAGACTGATTACCCTCCTTGTGGGGGAATGGGATTCAAAGATAGACTGTTAGTGAAAGAAACTGATGTGGAAGAGCTGTTGTTAGCAGGCTTACAGCAAGGGCTTAAGTAACCATCACTACATTTAATGACAATGCCATAAAAGGCATCTCACTTGCAGAATCAAATTTAGTATTCTGTTGCTCTCCTTCCAAAGACATGTTTAATCTCTTAAAAAGACATGTTTAATTGGAGGTCCAAAAGACAGATTTTCAGCACTTTGAGATAGGCAAGAATCCTGCCTGGCTAATTCGCCACCATGTTTGTTTCATTTTGTAGGAATAATCATTTAATGATGTAATACCATTCAGCCTCCTCTTTCCTGTTACTCCCATTTCATTTCAAGCTGTGACAGCTTTATCTGTGCCCCTTCCCATCTGCTGTCCCACTCCATGGGCTTCAAGCTGTTAAACTTAGGGATTTAGCAGGATCCAGAAAGAGTTGCAAACTGGACTCCTGCAAAACAGTCACTATCCCTTCATCTCTTTTTGAGGACATGGGATACTTGCTACTGCCATCTGGCACCAGCCTTCCAGGCATAGTGATCTGACCCTCATATGTCGCTTTCTAAAGTCTTCCCAATAGTCTGGGAATTTCCCTCAAGCTACATCTTTACGAGGTTTCAAATTTAGCTTCCAGAGGACCAGGAGAGCTAAAACAAATGAGCCGTTTCTCACACAGTGTGTGCTGCACTTCAAAAAATCCACATTAATTGGACATGCCTCTACAAGAATAACCAGTACCTGCAGGCAGAATGTCTTCACACAATCACTGCATTGGAAGGGACCTCTGGAGATAATAGAGTGCAACTCCCCTGCCAAGGCAGGGCCACCTAGAGCAAGTTACACAGGAACATGTCCAGGCGGGTTTTAAATGTCTCCAGAGAGTGGTGCTCCACAACCTTCCCAGAAAGCCGGTTCCAGTGCTCCGCCACCCTCAACATGAAGTTGTTCCTCATGTTGAGGTGAAACTTCTTGTGGTTTGGTTTATGGCCACTGCTCCTTATCCTGTCACTGGGCACCACTGAAGAGTCTGGCACCATGCTCTATGTCCTCACATCTGCAGTACCATGAACTCCTTTACCTCACTGTTTCTCCTTTATCTTCCTGGCAGCAAATGAATGCTCTTTCAGATGCCCCTCAAGAGAGGCATCTGAAACGAAACCAGACCTAGTATCCTCTCTCAGGTGACCTCTGGGATGGTTTCAAGTGCCATGAGGTGACTTGCTGCTTAACAACAGTGGTATTACTCTCAAATTAAATGGGGAAAAATTAATTCCCTGTGCTACAGACAGCCTCCTGGTGTAAACTCACCTGAATGGTGACCCATCACAAATGCAGCGCCCCTGACATTTCTAGAAAGATCAAGCTCTTACAGCCAGCAGATGAACAACTATGATGCAGGGTCCAAGCTGCATCTCCAGAGCGCCAGTGCACAACAAATATCACAGTACAGCTTGCAGCAAGACCCTTCTTTGCAAGTTTCCATGAATGTTTAATAATACATTCCACGGACCTCCTAAATCAAGCACATTTTTACAGATATATTCAGTCACTTATTTCCACTATCAATCATCATGACTAATCCCAGTAGCAAGTTTAAAACAAGGAGAGAAGAACACCCAAATGCACCTCATGATTAAGGTTTTGTTTGTATTTTCCATTTCAGGACTACTCACACCTCAACCCTGCTCCTGTCCCAAACATCCCTTAGGCTCTGCTGCCCAGTCAGACACTTCCTTAATCATACACCTACCAGACTGCCTCCCCACACTTAACATATTTCCACAATGCTTTGGTTTTCCAACTACTGCTTTCAGAAGTGTGGCTTTTAGTTAAGCCTTTGCTGAATATTAATGCCCTTTTGAAACAGTTAAAGTTAAATTAACGTGAATCCAACTGGGGAGGAAGAAGGAGGATATGCCTGTTTAGCAAAATACTATTCCAGACAAGCAGAGAACACTGAATAAAGATCTTTAAAAAGATCAACCCAGAAATCCTGGAACCTGAAAAAAAAAGAAACACAAGGATGAGAAACTGTATACTGGACAATTTGAGGCTGGACCACAGGCAAAGGAGACCAGGACCTTGATAAAAACATGCCAGACACAAGTATTTGTTTTCTTTCTACTGCTGTAACGCTCTGTGACATAACTTGAATATGCAATTTTACTAACATCTCCTGGCAACAAAAAAATCTCCTCAGAAAGTGAGAAATAACAAAGGGCAAGCCCAGCTAACCAGGGGGATCTTGTAAGCTAAACCACTTGTCTATCTGAAGTACTTATCACAACAACATTCCTGTAAATACCATGGCACATGATGACAAGACAAGCTCCCACCCAGAAAATGCCAGTAGCAATGAAACAAATAGATGAATGTCTACTGTTTGAGTGTCTAAATTGGTCAATCTGCCTCCTGTGACCTACATCAAAATACTCTGTTAGAAGTCCAGGAGCTAAACTCGCATAGATATTATGTCAGATTGGCTATATTAGAATATTTATGTTTTAAGCAGTAATGATGTGTATTAAAACCTCAGTAGCTTCAGGCAATGAATCTGATCTTTACTACAGCTTCCACAGCAGATTAATTATATGAATTCAGTTAGCATACACAAGGTTAAAACTCCCATTACTCCAAAACGTAACCCTGGAAAGTATGTGCAGCCTCTTGATCTCCTCAAAGTACCAAGAGGACAGGAATTTCTGAGAGGATAGGACTGTTGATAGTACTGATCAAAGACATCAACCTGTACTGCCCAGCAGCCAAGAGCCTGCACAGGTCAGTCCCTTCCCTCTGCAGAATGTGGTACTTTGTTGTTCTCAATGTGGAAGAGGCTGGATGGGTCCCTGCTCCCAAGGGTTAGGAATATGACAGACAGGGATGCTGAGCCACAAACTGCTGTTTCTTAGAGATTATAGATTACACAGGTGCATGCACTGTTAGCAAGGTACAGGGGAGGTTTAGCCTGCCATGGGTTACTAGACCTACTCTTCAAGGC
>JBCJKH010005010.1:0-18942 GCA_039877255.1 Loriculus beryllinus | reverse complement strand
GCACAAGGCAGGCTTGAGTCTCCATAACAAATGCTGGAAGCTTTAGAAATGAATTTTGTATGTAAATGTAATGCAAATAAGACATGTCACATATTGCCCTTTATATACTTTCTTCCCATATGTGCGCTGTGCCCCAAGGAAGTTAAAGTGTGAAAATGTGAGAATCTACCTAATACTACTACTCAGCTACAAAAAAAAAAAAGAATTGCTGCATTATTGAGCTTTACTTTCTCAGAGTTGTCTCTGCGACATAAATCTTTGAGACATTGAATGAATTCTTACAAAGTAATTGATATTAAACTTAATGGTGAATACATTCTAATGCAAAATTGAATGTGTATCTCTTAGTCCCTGTTTTCTTCTCAAACCAACAGAGGTAGCACTGTTAACAATTTATAGGAAATGGTTGCATAATATACCCATAAAACACCTTTTTTTTCCCAAGACTTGTTTATATTGCATAAGGCAGGGCAGTGCAACTAGAATTACTGGTTGCCTTTAGATTTTAAAAGCACCAAACCAACAAACCACCCGCAAAACTGTTACTGTAACTTTAATTTTGTATTCAATGCCCTGTGCATGGGAGAACAGTTCTCCCAGACCTATTAAGAGCTGCTCAGAAAGTTTCTCCTACATACTCTTACATTGATGCAGAGTAATTTTACAGAGTTTCTCACCAAAAAGATGATGAGCTCTGAGAGAGAGGAGTTAGGAAAGGATAATAAAAATACTCTATCCTTTCTCAAGTAAGTGGCTTAGCTTGCTACCCTGGCAAGGTTTCTCAACTCCTTGGATCTCTGTGCAGCTGCATGATAATTTTTTCACTTTAAAGATCGTGTGCTAAAAGCGATACTAAAAATAACTCCCCAAAACACAGCCCGTGGAACCAGAATCACTGGAAGTAAAAAAGGGATTATTAGCTAGACTTTTAGGAAAACAAGCTAACATGTTGTATTGCAGTTTATCAAAAGATAAAGAAAACCAATTAATTAATGGTCACACTCTTGTTTTAATAAGACAAGCATTATCTTGAGTCCTGCAGGCTAGTCTGGTGCCAGCATGGAACTAGGGATTCTTCAGTAGGGTTTTTTTACTGCTGTGACTTAAGTTTATTGAACAGTGTCTGCTCAACTGAGCCACTTCAGGTTTAAAATTAAAGCATTTGAACAGAGGCCAAATTTATTCCTTGTAATTTTAGTCACTTAAATGTGGAGCCTCAGCAGTATAGGACTTCTGTGCAACAAATGATTTCTGTATCCCTTAGATGGGATGAACTGTTCTTTCTCTCGTCTGTAGGATATTTAAGGTCTGCCCAGGCTCACCTAAGGAGTTGCTGTCCCTCAGAGGATCATTCTTGTGTCCTGTCCTCAGACTCTGTGTATCTGTCTGTTCCCTCCCTTGTGCTGGTGTTAATGCATGTATTTGCAGTCCTGTTCAAAGAGTTCAGAGAGATAATGCAATAGAAAACGAATCACTTCTAACATGATATATTTTCTGATAACTGAGTCCCATGACCAACCTGTCTGCAAGATCAGGCAAGAACAAGTGGCGGAAGGGAAGTGAAAGACGCAAATAGTTGACAGGACACAGGGGAGCTGAGACATTTGTGGTAATGAGCTGTCAGATAACTTAGTTGGAATATTAATTTGTGCTCTAATTAACTGCCTCAGTTTAGTGTCTAAAAATAGGTGTGATGAATTCAGGAAAAATTGTCTTTAATTATAAGGAATGCTATTTTGCAAAAAATACTGTGGCCCTTAGGTGTTTGCCTTACTTCTGTATAGGGTATTCGACGTCTTGCGATACTACTTTCATATTTGGGTAATAGTTCAAAAACTTGTTGGAAATGTCTGTAATTCTTTTGGGCTCTTAGGATCTATATTTTTTTTAAAAAAAACTGAGCGTGAGGGAAAATATATTTGCACTTTGATGAATACAAAAGCACAACCTCAAGAGGTCTGAAGAAAGACTTGTGTCTGAAAGCTTATTTACTTTTTCCATATAGACTAACTGATGTAGTAAGAGATGTTTTTCTCTTCCTACAAACTTTGCATTGGAAAAAAAACAAACCCAAACCCCAAGAACACTCAGCTGTCATAAGTTAGTAATGTTTCCCTGACTTTAGCACTAGCTGAGTACCTCAACTGTGTACTCTGGAGGAAGAAATCAGATTCATTGTAAAATGCTGATTTGCAGGGGGGTGGAGAAAAGGCAAAAAGCCCCGTTGATGCCACCTTGTGGACATTAGTAATAGCAGCAGCAGTAGTTCTGCAGAGTTGCACAACGTGCACAAGTTTGGGTTCTCAGTGTGACTCTGATCTGCGAACCCTGTGGTGCTCCTGCGAGGTGGGAGCTGTTGGTGGGGGACATGCTCGGGGCACGGTGCTGCCTGAGTATCTTATATTGACACAGGGGGACATGTGTTCTAGCCCAGCTCCCCAGCCATCATGTGTATGGGTGGATACTCTCCCTGTGTCTCTCCCAAATAATTTGAAATGATTTACAAGCTTCCCCTTTTTGCAGTTCTAGCACTCAGTGGTACAGCATCATTCATGCGGGGTTAGGTGGTGGCCTCTTCAGCCTTGACCTGGAAAAGGTGGCTGGAGATTTTAAGCAGTGTACAAGCTGTTAAGTACACTGAATATTCTTCACTGTGCTCTCCTTTCTTGGAGCTTAAGGCTGGGGTTTGTTTGGAATATTTGTAGCGATAGAAATGCTGCTTCATTTTATTTTTTTTAATGCATACATTTTCCTGCTTGCATTTTAGTGTCAGTCATGCTTAAGTGTGGTCTAAGATGCATGTAAAGGCGTATCCTGTTAGAAGGGTGTTTTGCTTTAATGAGAGGGAGCTGCACCAGCCCCTTAGCTATTAAAGACATGAGCATCCTTTTTTCCACAAGAAAAAGGCATTTTTATAACCTTGATAGGAGAGGTACAAAATATGTTGGGAAAAAAGCTCTTATCAGTAGTGTAACATAAAGGATAAGCGTGCTGAAAAAGGAATGTTAAACAGACAATCCTAAGGTAGTATGTATTCACACAAATAACCCACTATGTTGTCTATGACAAGTCCCTGAGAACCATGATATGCAAGATGAAGTTATGTAAAATCAAACAGCGTTTTACTGTTTTCACTTTGGATAGAGCCTTGACTAGAGCAGACGCAGACCTGGCTTTTCTAGGGCTCCATGAGCACTTCAGCACTCCTCTTTTCCAGCATTTGTGTAGCTACTCAGTGGTGCCAGATGTGCCATTCTGGAGCTGTGAATGCTGGTGCGGTGGCCAGCACAGAGCTCTTGTTTCTGAGGCTGCTGCCCCAGCCTTGTGCTGAGCTGCAGCTGGGATGTGTGGGCTTTGAGAAAGCACTGGTTCTGTTGCCTTGGGGTGCCTTATTGCTTGAGCTCTGTTTTATCTGCGTTACTTGTCTGTGGTGAAGGGTCTTCTGAAAGTGTGAAGTACTGAAGAGGCAGAATGTATGCCTGAAAATATGGTGGGCATATGGGTTGCTAATTCGTAATGATTTGTGTGCGTTTTTTTATAAAGACTGTTTTGATGGTGTGTATTTCATTACTGAGGAAGCCTAACTTTTTCTCAAATCTATAGAATTTAGAAAGCCCAGCACTTCAACAAATTTCTTTTACTGTCAGACGAGGGGAATTACTGGCTGTGATTGGTCCTGTAGGAGCTGGAAAAGTAAGTCTTAATATTTAATCCATTCTGTAGTGGTTTTATGAGTGTTAAACATGACTAGAAACTTGAAAATGTATGTTTCTTTTCTTTGTATAATCACACACTTCAAGATACTGGCATTCAAGGAAGGCAGATGTCCTTCTGGGAGTGGGAAGGAGATGGTTCAAAGTTAAAACAGTACTTTGCGTGTTGCTTCTAGCCTGCATGTAAAGGGGACAAGTGCTTTTTTGCTAGCAATAGTTTGAGTGACACGGTGGAATAAGCCATCGTACCAATAAATACTGCTCAATCTCTGTGATGCCTTTAATGCAAGCTTTTTACTTTTTTAATTTCTTTCCAGTCTTCACTCTTAAGTGCTGTGCTTGGTGAGCTGCCTAAAGACAAAGGTTTGATAAATGTTACTGGAAGAATTGCCTATGTTTCTCAGCAGCCTTGGGTGTTTTCTGGTACAGTAAGAAGTAATATACTATTTGACAAGGAATACGAGAAAGAAAAATACGAAAAAGTTTTAAAAGTCTGTGCTCTTAAAAAGGTATGGGTTTCTCTTGGTATGTTTTATTTTCACAACCTTTATTGTTATCTTGGTGTCCTTTCAGACTTGTGGTACGGGCTGCAATATATAATACATACAATTGATTATTACGAGTAGCATGTGAAATAAACCCTGTTTCTTAACAGATAAATATGTGTAATTATTTAGGACAAGTGTGACAGCAAGTTTTTGTAATTCCTGAAATTTCCACTAGAGGGAGGTGTAGCTTGTGTGAAGCACGGGTACATTTGTTAAAAGCTATTCCTAATTATGTAGTTTCATAATCATGTTTAGCGCTTTTTGCTGGTATTAAGGTAGGTCTGTGTGTAAATGCAGTGAAAGGTGGAAAACAAATGATCAGGCTAGTACAATTTGTGACTACCTTTCTGTATGTTGTTTGGGTGGTTTTTGAGGTAAATGTAACGTATGTCATGTATTATGCATTGCTAACAGCTATCAAAAGAACCTTAGTGCTATATATTGGAGAAGTTGCTGAGCCCTAGTAGTTCTATGGGAAAATATTTTTGAAAGGTCTGTGTGCAAAGGAGTTTGTGACATGAGATATAGAAGAGGATTAAGCCAGATTTGTCAAGAAACAGACATTTTGCTTGGCAGCTAAAAAGGTTTTATGCAGCATGTTATAATATTCCTGTCAGCAGCAACACAGGTGAAAAGCAGATGGTTACTCTGAAAATCCTTTTGCAAGGTTTTTACACATGGTAGATAGAGTTTTAATATCTCCTGCTGATAGTTACTCATATGTTGTTGTCTAAACTTAAGGTTTCAGTGAGTTTAAAAGACAGCAAACTGCATTTAAAAAACACCACTTCATATTTGATGGTAGATTTGCTTTCATCTTTTTCTTTCAAATTTATGTATCTTAGAAAAGCTGTGAAAAAAACTTTCAGAATATGTTTTATAGCTTAATATAAAAAAACTTATCTATTTCCTGAATAGGAAATACAATAATATGACATGCCTGTGGCAGGGGGTTGAAACTAGATCTTAAGGTCCTTTCCAAGCCAAACCATTCTGATTCTATGATATGGAACAATGTATAATTTTGTTCTGTTACTCATATTTCTAAGCCCAGTAAATTAACCAAATCAGTGTGATGAATGTTGTGGTTATTTCTCTTGTATACATTGCAGTAAGAATAAATGATACATTACAGTAGGGACATTGGCAAAATAATATACTGATAGTAATTAGTTCAGTTTTATTTATTGTGACAGCTAATTCTATTCTAGTAACAAATAACTAATTTTCTGTTATACATCATAATTATTCCTTTTAACACTGAGGATTAAGTAGTGCACTTCCATCTGGTAAAGCTGTAGAAAAAGTGAACTTTTAAGATCTCACCTGTTTTTCCTGCTTTCTTGATTATCTTTTGCTGAAGATCCAAATTCATGAAGTAACTGCAGATATTTGATTTAGTATAAATCCTTGTATTTTGATGTGAGATAAGTTAATGCTTTTCAGATAGGAAAAGGCTATGTTGAAGCAGCTTTTTCAGTCTTTGAAGTTAAAATCATTAAGAAAAAAATTATCTTGATATCTATTCTTTCACATTGACAGGACTTGGAATTATTAGCAGATGGGGACCTAACAGTAATAGGAGATCGTGGAGCTACACTGAGCGGGGGACAGAAGGCCCGTGTAAATCTGGCCAGGTTAGTGCTTTGTGCTGTTTTTAGATTTACAAATTGTCAGACTTTAGTCACTAAAGTAAACAAATGCGAGACTTCATGATACTGACTTTTCCTTAAACCTTTTAGAGCTGTGTATCAGGATGCAGATATCTACCTTTTGGATGATCCACTGAGTGCAGTCGATGCTGAAGTTGGAAGACATTTGTTTGAAAAGTATGTTACTGCTTCATTTTAATTTAAAATACAACTGTTACCTTCTAATTCCTTATAGAAAACCTTGAGAAAGCATTCCTGGGGAGATGGATCTCTTCACAAAACTTAATGCATTCACTCTCTGCATTTATTTTTACTCTATGTTATGTATTTGGAAGATCTATAGTTTTTTTTCCTCTGTGTCTTTCATTTTTTCTTTATTTTTAAAAGTCCTGGAAAGGTCTGTTTTGCAGATAAAATTACAATTATTGTTAAGGGAATGTATGCCATATTCTTGAGGAAAATGTCGGATTTCATACATGAGAATAGGGGTTTATGAATATTAGTACTGGATGAAGAATAATATTGGGTGGGATTTTAAATCACTTATTAGTTTGCAGTTTTATTTGCGTACTAATAAGCACGTAATTGAAGTGCCTAAAGAAAAAGATAGAATGATCTTAGATTCTTGAGCAATTTTTCATTTTGGTTCTTGAGTGGTTGATATTTCTTTCGGGTAGGTGAAACAGTGAGCTGTGGCCTGCAGAGTGACTGTGGATAGCAGAAATAGAGGAAAAGAGAATGTACAAACTTGGTATACATGAAAGACAGAGATACTGGACCTTCCTTCATTCCTGAAGAAATAGGGTAGTGTTCATTGAAAGTCAGGTTCCCTTCTCAGTGAACTTCCTCTTCTCTGTCTCTTCTTTCAAACTGTCTAATCTGTGGCACATAGTGGGTATGAGAATAATCCAGTTATTCACAGCCAGTGTTTTGTCCTTAATCTTCATAGCCTGCGGCTCTTGGTATCAGAAGGTATAATCTGGAATTTATTAGAAGGAAAAAAATCCATTGATCAGATTCAGTGGGGTTTGGTTGAAACCTTAAATGAGAGCATTTTCTTGAGCATACTTACATTCTTTGAATTCCATGGTCCAAATACATGAATTAATTTGGTTTTACTGTTGTTCCCTCCTCTCCACCCCTAGAGAATCATAAAAACTTGTCTTGCAGAAATGGTTGTAGAATTTGCACTGACTAGCATTGTATTTGTATTCTTTTTCCCCATGCAGGGAGGCTTTTAGTATCTAAATTTGAAAATAGTACATCCTACTGATGTTAGCAATTTCAACTTTAGAGATC
The DNA here is from genome assembly GCA_039877255.1 of Loriculus beryllinus. Classification (NCBI taxonomy): domain Eukaryota; kingdom Metazoa; phylum Chordata; class Aves; order Psittaciformes; family Psittacidae; genus Loriculus; species Loriculus beryllinus. Next base: position 11,730 of record JBCJKH010005010.1, on the reverse strand, counting down.
CCTCTGAAACCGCATCCACATTTTGTTTTATTTTATTGATTTCCTCAAATGGCTACTGTTTGTTTTCATCAGCCAGTATGGAGTAAGAATTTTATGATGAATAGGCTTCATGTTCATTGTTCTGTGCAGGATCGTTTTCACCTGCCACGACTGATAGATGGAGTTCATTACTTCTGTAGTTCACATACTCTATTTAATGCCTGTTGAAACTATCTTAAGCTTTAGCTGCTGCTTTTCTGTTTCTACACAAGATTTCTCTACAGCTCCAACATTTGACTGTATCAGTGCCTGAGTTCTGAAAGTTCACCCACCTGAGATGTTAACCTGTCTCTCCCTTAAGTCTTAAGGTCTTTTCACCTTAAAGAGGAAAACAGGAAAGTACAGTAGTGCCTTGCAAAAGAGGTAGGGTTGCCTTCTCAATTTATTCTATGTTTTATGTGGGCTGTGACATTGGAAGGATCTACATCCTACTATGAAACTGGGAGTCTGGGTTTTTGTATGTGCAGAACCATAGAAGAACAGAGAAATCTTTGCTCTGCAAACACAGTGTATGTTTTTCTGATAAATGTGTGGAGATGAGGAGGAATAAGGAGATTATCTTGAAGAATTTGAAACTGAAAATTAGCTGGGCTTCTTTCACTTTCATTTACTTTTCCTTCCCAACTTTAGATCAGTTTGAGCAAAACAGATAAAAGCATTTTATGGAGAAAACAGATGGGGTAGGTGGCGAGGGAAACTGAGCAATGCCTCCCTCTTCAAGATCTTAAGGGAGGGCTTTTTCACAAACAGATGTTGTCTTCTGAGGCCTTTGTGGCAGCTACAGAAGGTGCTGGGAGTAGTAGGGAGAGTGTTATGTTCAATAGCTTACTTTGAAAAGCAGGGCAGGGCATGTTCTTTAATGCTCCCTGAATAGTGCTAGACATGTCGAGAAGAGAGAGAACTTGGGCAAGAATGATTTCTTAGAACGTGCTGCTGAGGAATGTCCAAGACACCACTTCATGCAAGCCACTCCCAGGAGTCCAAACCACCAGGCATAAAACAATGGACAAGATGGAAGAAATGGGGGTTTGTTTAATGAGAATCTGGAGTGGATATTGTTCAGTTCACTCTCTTTTTTTCTTTTTTCCTTTGTTATTTTGTATCAATGTTTAATTTTTTTAGAAGTGTCTTGTCTGTGTGTTTACATCAAGTATGTTCCTAGTAATTTCCTGAGGCTATGATCTGTGGATGGCTGGTTCTTTACATGTGTTGCTTCTTCCCATTCTGTTCAGCTACTGCAGTAAACATTTTACAATATATGAATACTTTTCAAATGAGAGAGAATGCAAAAGCACAGCTTCAGTAGGAAAGCAGTCCATTATACTTTTAAGGGGCTGTGTCTTGGGAGATTTCTTCATAACATAGAAAAGTTGTACCGTGGATGATGAAGCACATAAAGCCTTTCCAATGACTTCCTCTCTCCTGGTCAAATTCTGTGGGTCTTCTAAGGTATGAACTGGAGATTCCCTATTTCTGTGTTATTTTTAGCCTCTTGTGAGTTCTCTTGATAGTTAACAGTAGGCATGCTTCAGCCTTTGCTCAGTGGGGAGGCACCAATATAGTTCTGTGTTTCTGCATATATTTATGTGTGTATATGGAAATCTGCATCTATATACACATATATACATATATATAAAAAAAAATAGTTTTTCATTAATTTTTAAGGAATGATATTTTGGGACTTCTAATTTTGAAATGCAGGACAGTCATACAGATGCAGGAGTACTTTTCTTTGTATGATGAAGCTTGGCATAGCCTGTGATGTTCTAAGAAAATCATTCAGTTGTGCCTGGTTAGCAAGCAAAGAAGTAGAAACAGCATAGTAGAAGTAGGTGTGGATTTTCCTGTGTCTGGGAGACCAAGAAATTTTCTGTTCTCCCTGTGCGTCTTTGTAAACATATGTCTATTAATTAAATTGTTTCACATAACATTTGGATAGAAATTAAATTGTGTCCCGTTATCAGTGATACTGACTCAGAAATGTTGTTTTTAAGAGTGCGATTTGTATTCTATCAGTCTGTGGAGTCCGATGCTCTTCTCTAGTTACTGTTCTTGTATCTTCTCCGATGGTAGGAGCTGTGTGGCAATCTCAGCTGACGATCAGCCTGATTTCTTTCTGTTCCTCCTCTGTGCTTGTGAAAGGTGCAGGACAGTTCTGGAATCTTTTAGAATCAGTGAGAAGGAATTGAACTGACAGGAGAGTGGCAAATGCTATCATGAGAAGTTAATAACAAGATGTACTGAGTTCCTCAGTGGACTCTTACCTAAGCCCCAGAAATGCTTGAGGGGAAGAGCAAAATGAAGTAGGGAATATGAGTAAAAGAATTCTTTAATTTTGTTTTTCTTTTTCATTAGATAACAGAGATCTGAACATTTACATTAGATAACATTTATCATTAGATAACACAGATCTGAACATTTACTTTGTTTAAAATAATTTGTTCTTTGGAACTCTTATGAATTCATGAATGCTTTCAGTCTTGTATCTCAAAGAAGGGTGTACTTATAGATCATAGACTCATACAATGGTTTAGGTTGGAAGGAGCTGGTTCCAACTCCCATGCCATGTGCAGGGACACTTTCCACTAGACCAGGCTGCTCGAAGCGCCATCTGTCCTGTCATTGAATACCTCCAGGGATGGGGCATTTAATGTAAAGCTGCATCTCTAATCATGTTGCTCTTTTCTAACATTGGAACTTTGAGGGAAAAGTACTGTTACAGTGGTGTAGGTGATTAAAAGAAAGCAGAGCCCATCAGTCCTGTAAAACTAGCAGATAAAGAAGCTAGCATGTTTCGTTTCTGTAGAGGGATTACAGACACAATCAGTGTGTCAAAGGAACCAAGCAAAAGTAACTGACATTTACTTGCTGGTGCTGTGTTTAAAGGTATTACATGCATCTATGACGTACTTTGTCCTCTGATGGCAAGTGTACAGAGGAGTTCGTGTATAAAATAAAGGATTTCACTCTGTTCCCTTTTGGGTAGGATCTCTATAAATCAAGGGTGTCTCTAAGGCTTCCCACTTTGTGTTTCCCACATGGTCCATGCCCATTATGCCTCTTGATACCACTGCAGTGGTTACAGCCCCAATGAGAAGTATTGGGCAAACTTGCATGCCCTGTACATCTCTTTTTTTGTATTACAGGTATTGCTCTTAAATACGTATTAGTCATACCTTTACATTTATATGATACAATTGAAATTCCATGAGCTTTGTTGTATATTTTGTAGGGGATCAGTATGTTGTAGTAATTTTGCTTAGGATTGTGGTAATTGTTGTAGTAATGTTGGGGCGGTTGGGCTTTTTGCTGTTGTCTTTTTTGCTTGTTTTGGGGTTTTTTTTGCTTTTTGTTGGGGTTTTTTTTTCAGGAAGTGAAAAGCATAATTGTGATCACTGCTCATTGTGTATTTTCCAAAACCTAAAGGTTTAGGTTTTATCTCACCAAAATGTTTTGAGGTTGTGAAGTTTTTTGGTGGTTTGTGGGTTTTTGGTTGTTTTTTTCTTTTAATTTTATTTTTATTTGTGTCTTTTTTTTTTTTATTTTAAATGCGACAAAATCAAGCAAAAAAAGCAACAAAAAAAAAACAAAAACAAAAACAAAAACCAAAAAACCCACTTGTAGAACCCCAGTGTAGTTGTGTGCTTTAATGGTGTGTGGGTGCAGTTGCAAAACAGAATTATGAATACTAAACAAGAAATGGGCTCAAGAAGGAGGTATGCAAATTCCTGTAGGAAAAGTTCACAAAGAGTGACTTTAACACCAAGATCTCTGGCTCAGAAAGTCCCTAATAGAGGGACTCTGGAAGCTGGAAATGTATACCAAAGGAATAAGCAAACATCACTGTATGTTTATGTATATGCTTTCTCCAGGTATCCACTGCTGACTGGTGCCTGGGACAGGGTAATGGATTTTGTGGACCAGTTGTCCTGTACATTAGCCCAGAGGAGGCAGGGACTTCTCACAAGATGGAGTTAAATGGCTAGCAGGCATGCAAATAGGAACAGCATAGTAGAAGTAGGGTTTTTTTGTCTCTAGCAAACATATCACACTTTGTTTTGTAAACTTCAAAATGTACAAAACCAACTGAGGGATTCTTTTCCCTAAGCCACTTAAAGGGAGAGGAGAGAGGAGGAAATGTAGTAAGTATATTAATATAGCAAAGGCTTTATGCCTGTGAGCACTTCTGTGTGCTTTAATTTCATTTCAGTGGTTACTTCTATTGAAATAAAGTTAACTAACTAAATTGGGATGTGAACTTCCAAAAAGGAGAGGAAAAAAGAATGGCAAGGAAGAAATTAGAATCATTAAAGAGGAGACACTTTGGAGAGGTGAAAGAAAGCTGGTTCTTGGAGATAAAAACTTAAAAAAGATTAAAGAACAACTTGTCTCAAAAAAAAAAAAAACCTGATAGGGAAGGAAGAACAAATGAGGATTTGTATGCAGGAAAGCGCCAAGACGCTGCCTTTGCATAGGAGCACTGTTGGAGGCCCCCTTCCGAGGAAGTGTCTTCTGCTGCATGCTATGCTAACAAAGCTCAAGCTAATTGATATTTTTTTCTAATTATAGAGGAGTTTGTTGTCAAAGAGCAATGATTTTTTTTAAATGGGCAATAGTGCAACATGTAGAAAACCCCATCCAACATCTCTCTGGAACACCTGTAAGTTTAAATTGTTTCTAGCTTGGGGAAGAGGATACAACTTTCATAGTCCCTTCATTCCCCTTTTTCTTGTACTGAAGAGGCTGAAGAACATTTGGGTCTTCTCTGTCTGGATCTCGTCTGACTGTGTGTGCACACTCATGTATGTGTTTGTGTATTTAATAAATGTGGCAGTGACGACTACAGTTTGTGTAGTAGTTTGTCCTGTCGTCGTGCATTTAATGTGCTGGCAGTCTAACAGTATGCCTTTCGAGAGTAACAGAGAAGCACAAAAAAGGTGGACTTCGTGGAGTTCTAGACAGCAAGTAAAAAGGTGGTGGCAGTCTGGGCATAGTCCAGCAGATGTTGGAACTCTTGGACCAGGTACGTAGCCTGCCAAGGCAAGCTTTCCCTGGATTCTCTGTATCCCTGAGGAAGGGAGACACTGTCAGGTGGTGTTTCACCTGCAACTGGGTGCTTCACCTAGAATCAATGGTTGCTTTTCTTCAACTACACAGAGTGGTATTTCTAAAAGTAGATGTACAATGAAACTAAGCCTTAGTGAACCGGTTAAAAATATAAATACTTATGGACTGTTTTGTTTTGTGGTTTGTTTTTTTTTCTTTCTGAGTTCTAAGACAATACCAGGTTCTAGTAGAATTCATTGAGTTCTCTGGGTTTTATGCCAGCCCTTTTATCACATTCAGTTTTGCTGAGCCTTTCTTTGAAGTCTGGCTTCAACCTTCTATGGCAGCCAAGGCACAAACTAAATGCTTACTGTAAACTGCAGAGTGGATGTTGTCAAGTGGGAGGGAGGATATTTTAAAAAAGGAAATAATTAAAAAGGTTTTGAACATAAACCCCAAGTAATTCAGTCTTTCGAAACAGACATTAAGTATCTGCTTAGTATTTTACTAGTTTTGCAACTTAATGCTTCATGGTGATACAGTATTTTAAATGGCAAAATTTTCTACTGAGCTGTCTGAGCAGTGAGTTGTTTAACTTGGTAATAGATCTAAGTATACACCCTTTGTTGTGATTTTTCCTCCCTTTGCTCATGCCATTGAATTGTAACAACGATTTTTCTACTCCCCTGTTATCAACACACTATTCAGCTAGCTTCTTTCTACCCAGATAGACATGAGATCGAGAGGTGTTGTTTTTTTAAAAGTCTCACTTGAGTGAACTGATGTATCAGTGGAAGTATAAATTTCCACGGAGGTAATTTTTTGCCTTCTCTCCCGAGATGAGGATCATGCAGGATGCTGTGCTGACAGCTCTCACAGTTCTGAGTGGTTTGCTCTGATGCTGTGATAACCCACTCTTTTTTTTTTTCTATCCATTCCCCCCCCCAAATGCACACTTAAAAGTGCAGTGGACTCACTGTGATTCAGGATCGAGGTTTAAAGGTTTGCAGGCATCAGATTTTCTAGTGGCTAGCTTGTATGTCTAACAGCTTATAGGACATCTGGCATACAGAAAATTCAGTGATGAAAGTGGTATATAGGCTTTAGGACTATGTAACAGAAAGATAGATCTCTTCATGGTGAATACCTGATATATTCTGTTTTGGCAGCTTTCCTCCTAGGCCTTTCCTGTAGCCTCTCTGATCTCTGTCCAGTTCTCTGGGTTTCATTGAGGATTGTTTTGTTGTGTGTCTTTAGCTGGTGCTGTAGTTGCCCTGTGGCTTGTTTCAGTGACTGCTAAGAAGATGGACAGTAAGCACACCAGAATAATACTCCCTCAAAGGGCTTGGTGTATGAATAGTTGCAACTGCTGAAATACTTATGCAGCTGCATATACCTTGATTAATTGTTATATTGGTTGGCCACCTGAGAATGACATCATGGGCTTTACCATTTCTTCTTGAATGCTGCATAGCCAGCGTATAACTTTTTCCCGAAGAGTGTTGCCTTTAACTTCCTTTTACAATGCAGTTTATTTGGAACACTATAATATACTTTCTGCATGTAATTATACTGCCTAGTACTAGTATTAGCTACTTTATGGTACTCTATTTCCTACAGTCTTTGTAGAAGTGATAACATGGATGTTAAAAGCTGTGTGTGGAGTTAATTGGATGTATATGAATGAATGAAACCGAGTAAGCAATATGATATCATTGCTGTTAAGATCGTGTTCTTTTTCTGCCTTGCTCCCCTTACTGCTTATTTGCATTTCTGCGTTGAATTTCTGGTATTGGATTGCTGTGGTTTTCCTTTTGGTGTTTTTTGAGAACACCAAAAGGGAGAAGATTTGGGAGTGGGTGTTTGCTTTTCCATTGTGGTGAGCGCCACCCTCCTTGTTATGGTAGCAGATGGGAGTTAGCATGTTAGCAAAAACAAGCCGACAGGACGGATCTGTGGAGAAAAACATGTGGTACAAAGGACCCTGTGCTGCAGCCTGGCCTTTCAGTCTTCATTCCTCATTGACTGAATACTGATTAGGGGTGCTACTAGTGTGTGTTCCCACTTGGTTTTGTCTAGAAGTCCCTCTCATGAGCCCCAGTACTACTGAACAGTATGAGCAATGGCAGATTGAGTTGAGAGAACTGGGAGATAATGTTCAAAAAGGCGCTTCTGATCCAAAAGGAAAATGCTGATGTGTAAGCTTTCACTGGGCAGTTCAGTTCTACACAATATCACTTTTCCTTGTTGTCTTTTCCTTGTTGAGAGCGAGTAACTGAGAAAGAGAGACAAACCTCTGAAAGGGTTCTGTGGAGTGAAGGCAATGCTGGTAGGTGTAGTTGTGTCTGTGCTGTCCCTGTTGTACATGGAGAGTGTGCTTTACACTTGTAAACCATTGCTCCACTGCTATGGTTTTGGGTTGGGTTTGTTTTTTTTGGCTCTGGGAGCCTTTCAAAGCTCTGCTGTAAAAATACCAGGTATATTTTCTGCTAAAACTGTACTGGATTGAACTGTGCTTGTAAACTGGTTCTGGTGTGCCCAGTCCTTTCTTCATTGCTCTCTCCAAATCCTAAGACTTCTGGGAAAGCCTCTAGGCTATGCAGGTGAGGTATTTGAGAAGGGAAGTAAGCCCTCAATTCATGGGAAAAGGTCAGAGATGGCTGAAGGATTTTGCTCCTCTTTCTCAATACATACCTGGGTATAGTTCAAATCAGTAGTACTGTATGCTCCTACAGAACTCTCAGTGCCTCATTGTTAGAGCTGCTCTGAAAGCTCATCTCAAATAAGTTACTTTTATTTCCTGTATTTTTTCATAGCTGCCCACAGTGTGCTACCCTGCTTTCTCTTTCTATTAGTTTAATTTTGGTTAAATACCCTCTTTGCAATTCAGCTTATGACATGTACATTTATTAGGAGGATGTTCAAGACAATTTTAGTGAAATTTCTGGAAGGTATTTCCTCCACTTTCGTCCAGACCATATGATTTTTTTTTTTCCTGCTGTGAGAACTTACCGAGTTAAATAAGGAACATGTTTGTCAAGTGTAACTTTTACAAATCTCACATACATGAGTGTTTTTTTTTCTTATTTTAAACACTGTATGATTAGATATAGTCAAAATGTTTTAGGAAACTTCATTTTTAATTAATTTTTCCATTTCTTTGCAGATGTATTTGTCAGGCCTTACATCAAAAGATCTCTGTGTTAGTCACTCACCAGTTACAATACCTCCGTGCTGCAAATCAGATTCTGATTCTAAAAGATGTAAGTGATTTCAGTGTCTGTACTTTTATATCTCACATACTTTCTAACTAACCTTTTTAATCTAAGAAAGAAAAAATCCAGTGGGTAAAGGGTTTTTGCTTTTAGTTTGTAAATATATTTTCTGTCTACTAATGATCATAAATGTTCTTAAATATTTGTAATTATTAAGAAATTGATTTTTCTTAGAATACCTTCCCTGAGAAATGTTTCTGAATTCTCATATATATAAATGTAATCTTATATACTGATTTTTATCTTACATATGTGTAATATACTGTGCGAGAATCATGTATTTTGAGAGTATGTTAATGTTTTGATTTTATTCTTGTTTCTTAACACTTCTGTGTGAAATAAGAACTATGTTGATTTTGCAGCCAGTCCCTTTTTTATATTAAGGCTGAGAAATGGTCATAGATACCTTTTGAGAATGAGCTGAAAACTGTTTCCTTCCAAACTTTGTTGTACTAGGTGTTCACAGGTAGAGAGGGAATGCAAGAGCTTTAGCTAGGGTTCTTTTCCTTTTTTTTTAAGTTTAGTTAATGAAGTGTGTGGAATTACTTCTGGTCCATCACCGTGTTGCAAAAAAAGGACACTAGCAGTCTTCTTCCACCCATTAAGTTCTCTTTAAAAGTTACAGTACTTTCTGGAAATGAGTTTGTGATAGAGCTGTAGGAAGTGTGTAAATGTCCTGTGTTGCTCCTTGTAGATCTGTGAGGACCAGAAAGTTGCTGTTTCCTCCTAGCCTAGGTCAATATAAAAGGACTGATAGTTATGTGTGTAGCTCAACAGTTTGTACTAAAGCTGCATGGCTGTCTCCTGCAGCTTCTCCAAGGAGGTAATCCTGATGTAGCTGGGGACTTCTGTCATCCCGTTTATATGCTCTTTAGCCTGGTTAGTTGCCAGAAAGGGACTGATTTAGAGGGCGAAGAGCTTGTTTCTGTGCTTCTAAATCAAAATCTGGTAAGTAGAGGCTTCAGCTCAGTTACTGAAGCAGGATGCGTGCTCAGCAATTGCAGAACCCCACAGGCAGCAAGGCTAGATAGGAAAAATTGTCCTTTATGGAAAGTATATAATGAAGGTAATCAAAGCTTATATTAATTGTAGGGTAAAATGGTGGGGAAAGGTACCTATTCAGAGTTCCTGAGATCTGGCATCGACTTTGCTTCCCTTTTGAAAAAAGATGAAGAGGTAGAACAGCCATCGGTTCCAGGAACCCCCAACCTGAAGTCTGCCCGGAGCCGAACCTTCTCAGAGTCCTCTGTCTGGTCCCAGGATTCTTCTGTCCACTCACAGAAAGATGGGGCAGTGGAACAACAACCTGTGAGTGCTCAAAGGATAGATGCATCTCAGTTCTTGTTTGGCTGTTTTTTAACGTAAACTTAATTAAGGACTTTCCCTGCTGCATTTGAGTTTCAGGGACTGCTGGATTGCATTAGCAGGTGAGAGCTTGCCCGTGGTGGATCTGCCCCAGTGCTGTGTGGATGGCAGTCCTGTCACCTGGGCTGCAGAGGGCAGGCATCCCACAGCTTTGCGCTGTTCTGTTCAAACCCAGCACAGTGAGATTGCTCAGATTCAGCATCAGCTCTGCTGATCGTTCAAAGACACTGCTTTGTGCTTCCTTTATCCTGTGCTCCAGAAGCGATGCTTTAAAATACCATGTATTGAATGGCTTCTTTGTGTTTGCACAGTGCTGGACTCAACACTTTCCATGAAATCTGGAGCTCTAGAAAGTGGTGGCTTTATGCAAAACCTCCATTTGCATGGCTGGCATTAACATACACGTATGATCTTGAGCTGGCTCTCAGAGTATAACCTTGGGACACCCCTGCATTGCTCTCCCAGCCTTTCTGATGGTGAAAACAGAACTCTTTGTGTGGTGGCAGCTTGAATTCCAGGTGCCTTGTTTTCTCCTGTGCTGCACAGTGCAAAAGCAGATGTAAAGTTTCTGTACCAGAGGTGGCCTTCTGCCTGTGTGTTTGCATTCACATAAAACAGCATAGGAGCCCTGTAACCCTGCTGGGCTTGTGCTGGCATTGCAGCCATGGAATAATGGAACAAGTAATCCTTGTGTGTCCCTGGCACCTTTATGAAGTAAGACTTAAAAAAAACCCAAACCAACAAAAACTGATGCTACAAGCTTTCTGTTACATTTTTTGAGGAATGTTTTTATGCCAAAACCAGTAAACTTAGTTGGCATTATTAATGTCCTAGTGGTGACTCCACCAGTAAATCCACAGAGATGTGACACACTTTTTAGCAGCATTGGGACTGTTGGATGGGGGTGAGGGCTGGAGAAGAAAGTAACTGAGATAGGCTTCTCTTTTTTTATGGGTGAGTAGGTGGGATTTCTGCTTTCACATATGAGTCAGGTGTGTAAATACTACCACTCTGGTACAGCTGAGTCTGCTGACAACAAAATCAAGTGTTATGTGTCCACAGAATTGGCACTAGTTCTTCTATCACATGTACTGTAAAAAAAAAAAAAGAATTTTCTTTTTCCTGTCTCATTTTTTCCTTTTGTGTCTTTCAGTGTCCCCCATCTGTTGTTTGCTTAGTATGATTTGTCATTTTACTTGTTTTCCCTATTAATGGATGCTTTGTTGGTACTTTCAAGGAGGTGATTAAAACTTTATGGGTAATTTGTATATTCTGGGCATATGTTGATTGATTTTACTGCACACTTAAAGAAGAGTATTTGAATACTTTTCTGAAAAGGAGAGGTTACACACACTTGCATTCTGGAAACAGAATCTTTCCCAGATCAAGGCCTTAGCTTCCAGTGCTGTTATGTCTGAAGGTAGCGAGGAAATAGAAATACCATGAGAAATTAAATGCCTGCTTTAGCAGATGGTTGGTGTAAATATTTCTGGCTGTAAATGAAGCCATGTTATGTTCTGTGATGCAAGGCAAAATAAAATCCTCACAGTGTCTTTTGCAGAGTAGATTTTGCAGTATCACTGAGACTAATTCTTTTTTGTCAAAGCTATAGTTCCGATATTTAAAGTTTTTAAATGCATAATCACTTTATCTCCTTATTTAATTCTGAACCCTGATGCTCCAAGTGTCTTAGTGTGAGTCTGTAACTGTGAGGTTGATGGGTTTTATTCTGAGGTGGATTGGGTCTTTTTGTTTTGTTTTTCAGGCTGAAAATGCACTTGCTGCAGTGCCAGAGGAGAGTCGCTCTGAGGGAAAAATAACCTTTAAGATTTACAGAAAATATTTTACTGCAGGAGCAAACTACTTTGTGATCTTTATACTCATAGTATTTAATGTTTTGGCACAGGTAAGTTGTCAGGAGCCATAAATCACGTAGTTTCTCTCTCACTCCCCCCCCCCCCCCCCTTCTTGCCCCCCCCCTGCTCCCGGAGGGATGGGGAGGAGA
>JBCJKH010005006.1:0-14865 GCA_039877255.1 Loriculus beryllinus | reverse complement strand
TACTGTCAGTTGGCATATGATGGGACTTTTTCTAGTGGTTGTCTTGCACGGATTTTCATTACGTGTTTGGATACCCAATCTAATTTTTGGGGTTTGTATTTGTGGTTTGTTTTTAATCTCTCTCCCTTCTCTCTCTTGCTGTCTTCTTTGTGTATATTTAAAATAGAATGTCATTCTGCAGAATGAAAATCAAGCTCTCAAAAAGAATATTTCAGCACTTATTAAAACAGCAAGAGTGGAAATTAACCGTAAGGATGAAGAAATCAATAATCTCCATCAAAGGTACAAATAGACAGTGGAACTGAAAAAGTAGTTCTTTTTTCTTTTTTTCCTAACCATGTTTATATGCTTGTGTGTATTTTATGTAAAATTAGTACAGAAAAAGGTTGCTTAGTAAATAATCATTAATACTGGTATAGTCAGAGGAAATAGGTAAATATCTTCCTTGTTTGATGGGGCCTTTTGGTTTCTAATGAAAAAAAAAAAAAAGAGGAATCTAAAGGGTGACCATTGCCTGAATTCCTTTTTGTTTTGTTTAGTCACCTATTCCTGGTGAGGTTATCTAACCATTTTCCATATTTCAGAGAATTAATCTTGCAGATTTCAGCGTCAGAACTAGTCTGTTTTACTGTCTCAGACATGAATTCCATAGAACTTTTCAGACACTAAATGAAATTAATAAAGAGACTATAAAATGTTTTCATGGCAAGAGATGAAAACCATGTCTCCAGTAGTGGGGGATAGCAACTACAGAATTCTTGGTAATTTCTGTGCACTACTAATCTTACTGCAGGGAGTGGAACTAGTTAAGTATGGATAGGAGAGGAGCTGAGTGTAAGGATTCTGAACAATTTGAAACCAGATATTTGGTTGGTTTGTGTTTCAGTTTGACCATATGATATGCACCAATAGGTGTCATACAGAAGGTTCATTTAACATTACTGTACTAAAGTCTAAATGCACATTAACTGTGTGTGTGTGTGTTTTGTTTTGTTTTCCAAAATACAAGAAACTGACAGATATGATCTGATGAAAGCCAAGAGGTTTTAAAGTGTGATTTTTTCAGTTGACTGGCTTTGACACAATAGCCATCATTTTCACACCTTTGAGTGTAGTATTCTGGGTTTTAAATTAAATTGAAAAATAATTCTTTATTTTGTATACTCAACCTCACTAAAGAGTTTGCAAACTCCTTTTCAATACCTTCTGATGATGATGAAAATTTATGAGCAAGGTATTTGATCTAGGTATTTTGGAGGCATCCATCATGAAAAGCATGGGGAAAGTGGCACTTTGAGGTGTTAGAAGCACACCTTGTCTGTTGCATGGTCTGTAATAGATTAGCACATTTTAAGCAAACTGTCAATCTGTAAAGACTGTTCTTGAGGAGAATTGTTAGTGCTTATCTCAAAAAAAAAAAAAAAAAAAATCCAACCTCAAGCCAAACTAAAAATACCAAAGAACCCACATGGATACAATTACGTTCATCACGCATATATTCATATTTCATAACCAGCCTAAAGCACAGCAAAATCTTATCAGTATAATTCAAATTTAAACAGAAGTATAGGAAAGGGGTTTGGATTGCAACAGCTGCAGCATTGTTTTAGTTCAACATTCACTTCACATCTCACTGTCACGTTTTTGGAATAGAGCTAGTTGTATAAGCTGATTGTTCCATATTTCAATGTACTTCATCAGTCCATAGGAAGTGTTCAGTTTTATAAAGCAAAACCAACCCCATTTTGTATTCGAGATAAACACAGAATTATTACACACTTAAACTGATTCCTTACAACTGGACCAAATCAATATAAAATGTCAATCCAAAATCACATGTCTGCATGTAGTAGCCACTTCCTCCTTGACTCTCTAAAAAGGAGGCATGCGTCTGGTGGTTTGCTGCCATCATTTATTGGTGTTACTTTTACTTTTCTTTCCCTAAATTAGACACAGTCATTCTTTTTTTAGATAGTGGAGAGCATTTAAGAAGGTTGTCATTGTCCTTAATCATGTCATTTTAATGAAGTGTTTTGTTAAATATGGCAAAAAATGTCTGGATTTTTTTGCTACTTGTTTGTTTGGTTTTTTTTCTGGTGAGGTGACTTTGAGTTCTGTTAGTGATGAGTAAGACAGGCTATGTATGCCCTTTGGGTTTTTCTTTGGTGAGGCCACATGATGTTCATTTCACAATACAGACAGTTGGAAGTCTAGCTCTGAAAAAGAAACACTCCGTATATACTGAGATACCGTCCTGAAGAGCTCTGCAATGCTGATACTCATACATGTCTACAGAGCTATGATGGATTATTGCAATTTACTACTTGTTTTCTGTATCATGCAGCCAGTTCCAAGCATGGTTGCTTTTTTTGCTCTCTGAGTGGAGTAAGCACAGTGACAATATACTAATTTTTTGTTTGCCAGTGTGCCAGGTAGTAAGATATTGAATTCCTTGCTCTTCTCTTTTTCCTCTTTTAATCACTAATGCTGTAAAGACCAACTTTTTTCCTAAGGCAAAGCTCTTTTTATGGCTGAACAATGAAATACAAAATTGAATTAGTGAAATTTTTAATTACAGCCAGTACAGTATTTTTCCACAGATCTTGCTTTTTCTTCAAATCAATTTCATTTGCAAAATATGTATAGAAATAACATTTTTTTGCTGTGTACTAATGGAAATTATTAAACTTCTATTTTTATTCAACTTTTTTTATCCACTTTGAAGATGGAAGAAAGCATAAAATAACTTTAGATGTATATGTTCATTGTAGTTTGGCTTTAGTGACATTTAAATGAATATAAAAGTAACATAACTTTTTTTCTTTCGATAAACAGGCTATCAGAATTCCCCAATCATCGTGGTTTCACCAGGACATACCTTTCAGGATCAACTAGTGGGAGGTGCTCAGAGATGTGTAAAACTAAAGATTCCAAATTCAGATCTTCTGATTTAGGTGACAATGTAAAGATGGAGCACAGAATGAAAAACGACTGCTCAAAAGATACACACCACAGTTATTCATCTCATAATACCGAAAATGGGAAGTCTAGCTCTGAAAAAAGGAACACTCCATATTTACTGAGATACCCTCCTGAAGAACTCTGCAATGGTGAGACTCATGTATGTCTCCCAAGCTATGACCATAGTTCCAACAAGGATAACAGAAAGGAAAAAAAAGAAATTAAAAGCAATGAGCAATACAGTAGGGGAAATATCAACAAGTACAAAAGGGAAGTACATCAGAGCACCAGAAACAATGGTGACAGTGAAGACGGGAATTCGGATCCTCAGCAAAAGCCAAAAACCCTTTCAGAAAAGGCTAGTAAAAATGAGTTGCAACAAAAAACTCAGAGTGTAAAACTCAAATGCAGTCCAAGTGTAGAAAGAAGAGTAGAAAGGGGTATTTCTTCCTGGGAGAAACAAACTACTGATAAAGACAGGTTTCAAACAAGAGGTGAATTGTATGTTGATGAGAGATCACAAAACGTATTAAGAAAGGATATTAAAACACATGATAAAGATGAAAAAAACGGTGGCCAAAAAATTAAACCAAATGAAAAGCTACAAGAGCAGCCAAGGAGATCTGGTAGAGGAAGTAGCCCACACTCAAAGAATGAACATTCAAAGAATCTTCATGAGTCACGAAAGTGTCGCATGGAGGAGTCTAGAAAAGGAAAAGACATTGACTGTAAAAGAGACAGGGGAACAAATGATCATACTTCTCGAGAAGGAAGGACTTCACCTTCCAATTCCAGCAGCCGAGAGCATAAGTACGCACGCTTGAAGGAAAACAGTAGTAGGTATGAATGGGAAACAGCACATTCCAAATCAGAAAGACACAGAACTGAAGAAAAAAGGAAAAGAGAAAGAGAGGATGAAAATAGACATTTTAGAAATGAAAGAAAAGTTACAAAAGAGATAACTCACCAGTCTTTAAAAGAATCCAAGAAAGGTACGGATGTTACAAAAAGTGAGAGAAACAAGTCCTACAAGACAGAAGAAACATCCAGAGTAGCAGGTAGCTTAAAAGACCATAAAGTTCCCAAAACTAATGATAACACTGGGTCAAAAAGTAAAGACTTAAAACTTAGCTTCATGGAAAAACTAAATTTAACTCTTTCTCCTGCTAAGAAACAATGTGTCTCTCCAACTGATGGAATTAAAACACCTTCCCAGAAGGCCTCTCATGAGGGAAGTACAGAGCTCATGCTGCAGGCAGAACTGTTAGATTCTTCTAATCCTGTTAACTGTGATCCCACAGAGCAAAGTAATTCAACACTGCAAGTTCTGGACAATGCAGCTCAAAGCAGTGTGGAGCCAGCAATGCCTGTTCTTGTCAGTTCTGAAAAAGAAGCCTTAAAAGTAGCAGCAGCAGATCCAGCACAGTCTGAAGAATTGCCAACAGTGGCAAGTAGTAAACTGAGCTCAGAAACCTTACCAGAAGCAGAAGTGGTTCTGGTACAACCCCAGGCCTTACCAAGAGCAGCAGAGGCACTGGTTCCTGATGAGATGCAGGATGAAACATTGGCAGAAGCAGCAGAAGCTTGTGATCTGGTTGAATCGGAAGCCTTGGCAGCAGCAGTGGCAGCAACAGATCTGAATCACCCTGAATCTTTGCCCCAAGAGGTGTCTGGGAGCATGGCAGAGCCTGAAAACTGCTCTGTGACAGTGAGTGTGATGCAGAATGATAATGCACCACCAGCAGCAGAAGTGGCACAGCCTGAAGCTGCCAGTGAAAGTACGGGAGTCCTTCCAGGGTCAGCAGCAGAGAAGAAAGAAGAAGATAAAATATGTCTAGTTGCTGACATAGAAAGCTCAGCAGACCAATGTGGCTCTCAAAACCTTGTCTTGGGTAACTCTGAAGCCAAAAGGTCTGGTGACCTGGATTCCTGTGATGTCACAGATGATATTGGTGAAACAAAACCAGATTCTTTAATGGAAGCAGTGAAGGACAATGATCACTTGGCTGCAGAAAATGCTGGGTGTCCCACTGATGAAAAGGGTATTTGCGAAATTGATAAGAATACATCTCAGTTACTTGACAGAACTATGTTAACTAATAAGGATGAGCCATTAGTTGACCAGAATGCTTGTGATCTGGAGCTAGACCTCACTGAAATCAGTACTGCAGCATCTTCTGTTAGTGGAGAGATGTATCCTAGAACTAAGGAGCGAGAAACTAACCCAGTTCCTCTTGATGATGACAGCTCAATACTAAGCATTGATCTCAACCACCTGAGGCATATTCCGAAGGCAATCAGCCCACTGAACAGTCCAATGCGCCCTTTGGCTAAAGCACTTAAGATGGAAAGTCCCTGCAAAGGTCTTGTGAAGAATTATAACAAAGGTAGTATATACATACATTCCAGTTTCTTTTCTATATAAAGTCTTAGAAGATCTGTTCATGGAAAGCAGAAATGACTTTTAACTGCTTTCTCAAAAATACAGATTGTTTTCTAAGCTGTGTAAGTCTCAGTGGTCCTTTTTATTTGTGGTGGAACCATTGAACAGTGTAGTCAAGATCGTAACCAACTGACCATTAGTGCTTTAAAAATCTGTTTGTCACTACTGACAGATGAGTTTGAAATAAGAGTATATGTACTAACTTATAAAAAAATGCATATAGGTTTCTTAATTGTGATTAGTTCTGAGTAGATCTCATTAGATTTTTCTCTGAAATTGTAGAGGCAAAAGGTACTTAGGATATATTCTTTCAAGTATTTATTTCTGAGAAAGCTGGAGAGAGTACATGAGAATTTCTAGGAATGTCAGCTAAGAGGAGGCTCTGCTCTCTATCTACATTCATTTCAGAGTGAATTTTTGTAGGTATTTTATAATTGTAAGTCAGTGGCAAAAAAGAACAAATGGAACATGAGGATTTATCCTTAATAAAGTAAGAGCTTACTCCTAAATAAGATGTCAGGGAGATAAAATATGTTAACAGCACTCACAGGAAGAGAAAAGAGGTGACTAATAAACTAATAAAAGGATTTCTTGGAAGTTAGATTTCCTACTAGAAGAGGAATGGTAGAGTGGCATTTAAATCCTTTTTATGTTTTGGAGTATAAACCTGATGTCTTTTTTTAAGTCTTAGTTGGTTTACTCTGGTATTCTCTCTTGTGCTTGAGACAGTTACTCTCTCAAATGTGAATTCCTTTAGCAGTTTATATTTCATTCCTACAGTAGTTTCTATTCTTTGGAATATTTGAAGGAATATGAGAGCTTTGGGATCTGAGTAGGAGAGCATCAAGTAAAAGTATTTTTTCAATTTTGTGCTGTATCCCTGAGTTACTTGTTAGAGTTCCTGTCCGGGACTTGCTGCTGGATTCTGAAGCAGTAATTTTTTTCAGCTCTGATATTTCAGCTGTGAAGTTAGATGCCTAGTTTTCTTTGTAATTTCACTAAAGATATGCATGTCAAATGTTCTGCATCTGTTAAATTGACAGGAGGTTTCTCTTTGCCTTGAAATTCAGTACTTGCCATTTTACTATTCTGCAGGACAGGGGTACATATATTAATGCTATATTTTTGACCATTTTAATTTTATGCTTTAGTTTGTCAAAATATTTAAGTAAGTAGTTTGAGAAAGTATGGATCTTTGTAAAACTGAAATGGAGCCGATGATGAGTATGTTTTTTGCTCTTGTACAATCTGTATAAACATTTTCAAATGTTGCTTTAAAGTGTTAATCACAAGTTCATTGTTTATGGAGATCAATTTAGATATGATCTTTTATGAGATTTAATGTTTGTTAGAGGTCATTAAGCAGTCTAATCTCTGTGTGATTGAACATAAGAATGTTTATTAACTAGAGTGCAGGGCAAGCCTAAAATCAACTGCAAATCTCGTTAATCAATACACATGTGCTTCAGTGGCATTTTTGTACAATGGAAATGAGCTTGGCTTTTCATCTTTTGTAACATGCTGCTTCATAGCCAACTGTAACTGCTTATTATTCTTAACAAAATAGCATTTGCTTTGAATTTTAAATAATGATTAAATACATATTTAATGATATCTCAAATATAAAACATTTAATAAACTTATTTATGAGGCAGAGTAAGGCATGCTACGTTTGACAGAACTTTAGCCTTTCCTCTCACTTAATTTTATTCCTGTCATTCAGGGACCTGAACTTTTGGCTTTCCCCAAAATTTCTAAGAAAAAAGGTTTTTATGCCGTTGTGCTCAGTTACAGTGCTGATAATCTTAAATTTGTCAAACCCTGAAGTTTGTCATGTGTGTAGTGCAGAGTACTCTTCTTTTGTTTAGCTTGTCACTTTATTGAAAGATTTGAAGAATCTTTTTGTCAACCTGGAGGAGATAGTTAAATGCAGTGTTGGCAGGTCATGTATTCTTCTGATCTTGGTTTTGTTGTGAAACTGTTAAAAGAAAAGCCACCTGTTGTATATAAATGGTAGTTGGTAAGTTAAAATTCAGCTTGTGCAGTGTTCAGAAAGCTTGTTAAAGTAAATGGAAGAAAGTTCAAAACTGGTGGAAACTGCTAGATTTTTCTGTCTTCAATGGCTGTATTTGTGAGAGAAATCACATGGGTTTTGGTGAAATGTTGAGGTCTTATTTGCCCTTTGAAGCACAGAAAAAAAATATTTAAACCAGTAGTTGCTGAAGCAAACCACACAGACTTGGTTATAGCTCAGTCGTTGTTGGCAGTTTCAAACGGTTCTGAATGGTCACTTTACAGAAGAGACAAGGATTTTCTGAAAATACCTGTTTATAACTACATTCTTTGTGGTGATTACGCAACTCTTTTCTTTTTATAGATTTAATTCCTGAAAGTGCGGTTGTTGTCTGTCCCTCAAAGAATTTGTCAAAGGAGGTAAACAAAGAAAATCAAAAGCCAGTTAGCATGTCTGATGAACACTGTGAGATGGAGTCGCAGATGAGTATCTCTTCAGATGAAATAGAAGAAGGAGAAATCATAAGTAGTGATGAAGAGGAAGAAAAGGCTAAACCAGAAAGAGGCTCTGAAAATACAAAACAGTCAAGACCAAAAGCTTCTCCTGAGACGCGGAATTTGACCAGCAGTCCACAAAATCAAAAGAGCAAAGCTGTGTGTTGCAATGAAGATAATGGAAAATTTGTTTCTGTGAAAGTAAGTACAAAGAAGAACGGAGAGAGGCATAAAAATCAGACTTTCAGATCTTCGAAGGATATGAAGAAAAATAAAACTGTGAGCATTGCTTGTCTTGAAAAAATAGTACATATTATTGTTGAACCTTCAAATATACAAGAAGTCATGCAGATGTTAAGAGCTGTACGAAAACAGATGAGAAAAAGTTATATGAAGTTCAAGGTACAGTTCCCAGTTCAGCATTTTCACAGAATTATAGAATCTGGTATCATAAATTTTACATCATTAATAAAATACTTGAACTTTTCTAAGATGTCTACATTAGGTGAGACGTTAAAATTGAATATCTGTGATATTGTAGAGTCCAAACTGAAGCAAGTTAAAAAGAATGCAATAGTGGACCGTCTTTTTGAACAGCAAGTATCAGATATGAAAAAACAGCTGTGGAAATTTGTAGATGAACAGCTTGATTACTTATTTGAAAAGATAAGGAGGATGATAATAAAACTATGCGATGTGAGACATGTGGGAAATGAGAGCGAGGAAAGGAAGTTTGAAAGAGTGGGAAAGCAAAAACACAAGATCAGTCATAAGAATGATATGCAAAGGTCTAGAAAAAAGTCTCTGAAAGTCCAATCTCAAAAGCCTGAAGAATATATCCTTTCAAAGCAAAATGTGGATTATCAACGAACTAAGTGTCACCATGAGAAGAATAAAACAGATGTGCCAAAACCTGCCTTTACAAAATGTCTCAACTCCATTGATAACACGAGGAATTCTCAAACCAAAGTGCACCTCTCTAAAGAGAATAATTTGCAAGGCCCTCTCACTCCACTGAAGAGTGTGAAATATGAAAAGGAAGGACTGCAGCTATCCAGAGATGCTAACAAGACTGATCTTAGTTACGAGCTTCTCACGGAACAGCAGGCGTCCAGTCTTACATTTAATCTTGTCAGTGATGCTCAAATGGGTGAAATTTTCAAAAGTTTATTGCAAGGTTCTGATCTCTTGGAAAAAAGTGGTAGCAATATTGACAGAAATGAGTGGGAATTCAGGACTCCAGAAAAACAGTTTTTAGATGGTCATAAATGTAGAAGTAATATTGCTGAACTGGTGCAAGAGATTGCTCCGAAGGAGGCTTGTGTGGAATCTCAACCAGTAGAGGGTATTAAGTGGCCTGTTGTTTCACCTGTAAGAGCTCCCTCTTTAACATCTAGGCTTCAGATGTCTGTTGATCCTGATGTACTAGATGAAAGCTGTATGTTTGAGGCTCCTACAAATGCAGCTTCATGCAAAGAAGATGAATGTAATTTGCAAAAGAATAAGTCATTTGTTTCTTCAATCCTTCTTGAAGATTTGGCTGTTTCCTTGACTATTCCATCACCTTTGAAATCAGATTCTCACCTCAGCTTCCTAAAACCTGAGAATAATTCTAGCTCAACTCCAGAGGGTGTTCTCAGTGCACATTACAGTGAAGATGCGCTTCTGGAAGAGGAGGATGCCACTGAACAAGACATTCACTTGGCTTTAGAATCTGATAACTCGAGCAGTAAGTCAAGTTGTTCATCATCGTGGACGAGTCGGCCTGTTGCTCCTGGTTTTCAGTGTCGCCCCAGCCTACCAATGCAAGCAGTAATCATGGAGAAATCCAATGATCATTTTATTGTAAAGATCAGGCGTGCAGTGCCATCTATCTCACCGGCATCTGATCGGGTGGTTTCAGTGAAGGAGGCGCGGGCATCTTCAACCAAGATTGAAAAACAAGAAATAAAAAGTGGGGAAAAAGAAAGGGACAGTCAAAATGCCACAGTAGCTGTTGTGCAAGAAAGTGTCAAACCAGATCTGGTTAAGATGGATCGGTTGCCTCATATCAGCACTGGACAAGAACAAAATCCTGCCTTACCTCAGCTTCTAAAGGAGTCTCATAGCAGTATTGGAAAGGAGGAAACCACTGAGAGGCTGGGACCCTGTAGAACACCTTCAAACACAGAGAGTCATGACACTGAAGGCACAAATGAAGGCACTGAACAATCTCAGGCACTCAAATTGAAAGTATCTGAAAATGTAAATGAAATGGGTGTTAGATCTCAAGGTTCTTTTCCTTATTCCTGCAGTATAGAGTCATACGTAGAGTTAACAGATGATATGGTTAGTGAAACTTCATGTTGTGTGGTGGAATCTACTAGAGGTAACAGGACTCAGGAAACCTCTACTGGAAACTTGGAGATTAGTGTTAAAAAGGAAGAACTGGAAGACTGCTCTGACGCATTTATAGACTTAACAGAAGACCTTTCCAATGAGACTGTAGCAGGTAGATGTAATCTGGAAACACAATCCACTTCAAATACTGAGGTAGGATGCCAGATAAGTAGAGATGATAAAACTAGTAAAAAAAGGAAAAAGGAGGTTGTCAGGGAGAATTCCAACTCAAAAAGGCAACGAAAAGAAACTGAATTAGCAGGTGAAGGGGGCAATGCAAGTGATGTGAAGCCTGAAGAGGTAAATTCAGCACCTAAACAATGTTCCAGTAAGAAGAATGAATTGCAGCAGCACAAAGACTCTTCTCCTTTGGCTTCGTCTGCATCATCACCAAGTCTGTATGCCAAAAACATCATTAAAAAGAAGGGAGAAGTAGTAGTTTCCTGGACGAGGTAATTTATTATTTGATTTGTTTGATTATTTTAGAGTTTCTTGGTTTGGTTTGTTTGTTTGTGTGTGTGTTTGTTTGTTTTTTAACTATATGATACCCTTTTCTTCCCACTTTTTGGTTTATTTAAGTAATGACCGAAGTTATTCAGTGGCTCTACATCCTTCTGTCAGTAGTGGAGTGTGAGCTGCATCATGTCTGTGAACGGTGGCTTTATGAGATTGTCTTTTCTTAGAGTACCACTAAAAGGTGCCAAAGTCTATTTTATCTTTTTTCTGTAACAGTTGTCCAGGGGAAAATAAATCTAAGAGATAAAAGATGATTTTATGTAATCCTGTTAACAGCTTTGGATAAGAACAATTTTTAGTCATTTCATAGGTAGGTTAAATCAGATTTGCCTTAAAGAAGGTGGCTTCCATATGTCATAACTAATTCCATCACTTACCCAAATCTCACAAAATAGGATTACTTTTTGGTTTTGTTTTTAAAGCTTATATGCTAAGGTAACAAGACCTACTGTATTGCACTGTCTGTAGGTTTTGTTCTCCTGCCCATTTTCTTTCCTGTGCAAGAAGACCAGCCAGGCATGGTAGGGGATGGAGGTCTTTGATGTTCCTACAAGGCCTGGAAGCATCAGTGACTGGGTAACAGAGAACAGCTTAAGACTTCTCATGCTGAAAGAAGGCATGAGAGCGAGCAGTTTCCTCTTTTGGGCCCTATACTGGTCAATCTGCAGAAGTGTACTGGGCAACCATTCAGCTGCCATATTCCAGTTAATGTGGTGTGGGTGACAATTGAAGTGACTGTACATGTTTGAGATACCTGCAAAGTTATTGTGGTTTATTCTTATCCTCAAGAAAGTATAGTTAGGTTTTGCTGCTCTTGGTACAACTTGATACAATTATCACTTTAGAAAGGGGCTTCTAAAATTTTCAGCTCAGACTTTCCTAATCTATAGTTCGAACTCATGTTCTGTAGTTAGGAAATACTTAGAATTTTATATATGCTGTATGGTTTGGTTTGTTTTTTTGTGTTCATATATATATGTATTAATATTTTAAAAATGCATTTTTGCTATAGCCAGAGGAATTTTACTGGGCTGCCAGATACAAATGTTTCTAGGTAGCATCTTAAGATAAAATAAATTCCTTCATGGAAAAAACTGTGAAAGCTAATATGATTTTTGATATGCAAACCAGTGAGGTAGGAAAATTGTAATAATCTTCTGAAGAATATGACTGAGTTTGCTGGCTTAGTCTTTGTCCACCTTTGAATTATGCCTAAAAAAAATAATAATGTTTATTTAAATAAGTAGTCATTATATTTTTTTCTTTGAAATGGAGGAATTTCAATACAGTTTAATAGCATCTGGCAAGTTTCAACCAAAGATGCATAGCAGCTGCTGTATAATAACTCTGTCTGTATACATCTTCCGATACCTAAATTCATTAATGAGACAGACAGCGAACTGGTGACACATTTAAAAACAGAATCCTGGTCTTTTATACTCATGTGAACATGTGCTCTGAGTATATTTGTTACATTAAGCATCCTACAGAAGTTGAACACCTCTCTGTTTAGTCTTTGAATGTCAGTGACATTAGTTAGGTGACAGTGCTGCCTAGCCATGCAAACTGAGGCAGGTCCACCTAGAGCTGCTGGCCCCTGTTGAGTTTATGTATTCTTTTCAAGTTTAAATGTCTGCTTTAAAAGCTTAAAACTTTTTTTTGATTACTTTGGTTTTGGACTAACCCTACTGTGATAATCCTGCCCTTCCTAAAAGGGGTAGCATAATCTCCACTAACATTTCTTTGTGCTTACTCTCTTAATCTGTGCTGGTAGAGGAGAAGGTCCTCCATAAGATCATTGCTGCTGTTTGAATTCAGGTTCTGTAGTTTGGAAATATTTAGAATTTTATATGCCTTATGTTTTTTTTGTTTGTGTGCATGTACACATATATGTGTATTAATATTTTAAAATGCATTTTTGCTGTAGAAATGATGACCGAGAAATTTTACTGGAATGCCAGAGAAAAGGACCATCAAGCAAAACCTTTGTTTCCTTAGCCACTAGGCTGAACAAGAGCCCAAATCAGGTAGGTTCTATCATTCCTGTAATTTATAGACTATGGTGCTATGTTTATGGTTACAGTTGAACAAAAAACTTCAGAGGTGTGCTAATTTTGAGTTGTTTTTTCCTCATGCCTTTTGTTGAGGGGTTCTTGAAAAAAGAATCTTAGATTCTTCTACTTGTAACTTATTAAAAATGTACAGTATAGGGGTATTATGCTCCAGGGATTCTTTAATACCTGTTTGATTGGTGCCTTGAAACTGCTGTGTCCAATCATAAGCCAGGGACCACAGGATTGTTTATATTGTTGAATCAGCACTTAAAGAAAGGCATTTTGGAGATGCCCCAAAGCCTTTGCACATATCTAGTAAATTAGAAAAAGCTTAAAACTAGCGTTGGAAAAAAATACCAGGATTTTGCAGAAAGGACGTATTTCATTACTTTTCTTTCTTTTACTTTGTAATTAAGAAACTTCAGAAGTACTTGTCTTGAATTGCTGTTTTAATCTCTATCCTAAAAATCCAAGAAAGGAGAAACACCCATTTGGCTAAGTTAGGAAATCCTGTGTGCTAAGGATTTGGCTTTTAGGATGTTATGTTCTATGGTTACAGAGCCTTCAAGAGGTTTAGAAGCTGTTGGGGTGGCTAGTTGGATAAAACAGCGTTATCTGTGCATTTATGTCACTCTTCCCAGTTGGCTATTCAACAAATGGTAGATATGCTATAGCAATATTTATATAGCAGTGAGAAATACTAGCTTACAATTGATCGAGCTCTCTATGTAAGCTGTAGCTATGTTAAGCAAAAAGATGTTTGACTCTCATCTAGAGACCACTTTTGTAAAATTCCAGGTAGGCAGACACCTCATGATGAGCCATAAATAGCAATAGTTGTACCAGAGAGTAGAAATAAACAATAAACTGCTTTTTGTGGAGTACAAAATAATGTTTTGTCCTTAGATTTGAATCTGGCTCGCAGTTATACCTGGCACAATTCAAGTCTAATTGACTTTGAAGCCCTCATTTTTTCCCCTCCTGTCTTGTAAACCAGTTCCTCCTGTGTTAAAACAGTATTAGAATCTAGCTGTCTGTGATGCATGTAGAGCTATTTCAGATGTCAAAGGTACAGGAAGGCTTCCTACATTTAATTAACCTGTTGATGGTGCTCCTAAAATTCTCCTGGTAAAATTTATTGGAAGCAAAAACCAAAATAATGGTTGTTTTAAGAACTTCATGCTGTCAGATTAGTTTGTCTTGGCAATTATGGAAATCTGGGGCCCTAATGATGTCTCTTTCTTTGTTCTTCATTAGGTTTCAGAAAGATTCAAGCAATTAATGAAGCTGTTCAAGAAATCCAAGTGCAAGTAAATTTAACACGAAGTTACTTTATGGTTACAGGGTTTAGCTGTTACCAGCAACAGTGGACTACAACCACTACATTCATGTAATGGGATTAGTGGGAGGTAACTAGGTCAGAATGCCAAGCTTGGTAAATCTGATGCGCTGTTAATTATTTACTTCCCTGTCCATGTTTCCTCTGAAGTGCTTTATCAGAATGACACAGAAGGAACTTTACAAAGAAACTGGCTAGAAAAGAATGGGCATGTACAAATGGAGCAGTATCATTTCAAGGGAGTGACACTTCCTGTTGGTTAAATATGTTCTATAAATAATGACAAGGGCGTGCTGTCAAGTGAAAATGGTGGCTTGTGCCTAACTTGCTGGAAGTACTGCATGTGGTGACTTTGAACTGTGATTTTAAAAAGTAAGCGTGCTTTGGAATCCAGTTGATATTCCTGGAAAATGACTGGTATGTCACATTGAAACACATTTTAGGAAGTTAGGCCTTTTCCTCTTAAAGATGGTAAGGCAATGATAATGATTCCAAAAGCTGCTTACGTGGTAATTGTACAACAAACAACAAACTGTAGTTAAAAACATTTTTGAGTTCTGGTGGTATTTTAAAATAATTTTGAATAGTTGGGTTTGGGGTTTTTTTTCCCCGTGAAAAAGGTATTTTTCTTTGCAAAAGGCAAATAACGTTTTTGTGTTCTAAAT
>JBCJKH010004996.1:3784-15186 GCA_039877255.1 Loriculus beryllinus | reverse complement strand
CAATTAATATGGCTTTCGTTTGAACAGCTGATACCTTTAAAGTTCTTTCCTTTCCTCCTTTCAAGCAGCATTTCTTTGCCTTGAAGAAACTGCTCAAGCATCCCCAGGATAAGTGAAACTAAATCACTTCACAGAGATCACTTTGGTATTGGTGAACTTGGGTTCCATGGGATGTTGGAGGTAAAAAAATCCAACAAAACAACTGTTCAAACTCTCTCCCCCAAACAAAAGAAAAAAAAAGCCATCAAGAAACACAGCTTTCTTCTGCAGGAGGGAAAAGGCATTTTGGAGCATGCATAACTAAAATCAATGTACTCTTCAAAGGCTAAGAAAAATCAGTTTACCAAGTCTGACATGCAGCCTGCAAGTGAGGGAGATGGTAGGATCAATAGCCTCCCTTCATTCAGCAACGATGAAAACTTGCACTGAATGGTCAACCTTACACACCTGGATACAACAGTAATGGCTGTGTGTTAAAAAAGGCCAGAGAGTAAATAGAAGGGTAAAACGAAACTGATCCTACATTGCTCTGAATCAAAGGAAAAGGTTAGTGAGTAAATTTACCACTGAGCTGAGTTTCCACAATATTCCGCTGCGTGCAAGGCTAAATTTCAGAGCTGTTGTACTGACCAAAAGCAGCATTCCCATAAGAATTCGATTAAAGGAGCTCACAGACATTTCCACCTTGCCTAAGGCTTTTTCTTATCAAACTCATAGGGAATTTGGTGTCTTTGGACGTTTCCTATCTGACTGTAGCTACCATCAGCCAACCTGGAAGTCTGTGCATCCACATCTGCTTGTTAACATTTGAACTTTCCCATGGTTTTTTCCCTTCAAATCTCATAATTGCACTTCCATTCTCCTGGACAGAAGACTGAGTGATTGGGATGGATCCCGGTGCTATCTCAGTTGAAGGTTTGAGACAAAACTCATCTCTCATGAATTTCTGATACCCCCGGAATCAAATATTTTCTTCCCATTACTGAAGCAGCATGGAAGTTCAGACATTTTGAGGGCTGCTTCCTGTCTTCTTTTGTGATTTCATGGGTTGTTCCAACATGGACTTTTGAACAGTCTATTCTATCTCCTATCACTGCCATGAAGATAGCCATAGCCTCTTCATAATATTTTGTTTAGATGAAGTACTTTGAGGATATTAAAGAGCTTTAAGAAACTCATTTTCTCATTTATATTTCAGGTGCGCAGAGATTCCGAGATTTGGAGATGCTGGTTAGAAGATTCAGTAAGTAATAAATATCCAAGACTTTCAAAACACTTCTGTAAAATGAAAGTATAACAGCACATAATATTTTCCAAATAAATCTAGCTCTAAAACAAGTCTGTTCACAAAATACAGTGAGTAATCCATATACAGTAACTCATAGAAAATCCTGGAAGAGACTCACCAGAGGAGCCCGGCCAATGCTGCGTAGGTAATAAAGAAGACCTTTGGCATGATAAATTGTTGGATGGAGCTGGGAATTGGGTGTCAACCA
Source organism: Loriculus beryllinus (assembly GCA_039877255.1). Lineage (NCBI taxonomy): Eukaryota > Metazoa > Chordata > Aves > Psittaciformes > Psittacidae > Loriculus > Loriculus beryllinus. The sequence continues at coordinate 13,690 of JBCJKH010004996.1, read as the reverse complement.
CTGCCTGTTCAGATCATCCCCACTCAACGAACAACGGTGGCTGAAATCAGAAAGCAACATATCACAAACTAGTAAAAGAACAGCTGATTCCAAGAAGTTACTGATTCTGCAAAGCCCTGGTGCAAGGTCAGGGAATGCTAGTTAGAACACAGATATAAAGGGTTTCAACATTGGGCTGGAATGAATCAACAGTCTGTATCATATTTCTAAAGTTCTTATAGTATATGAATTTTATCATTTCCTTTCCTACCAAGGTTGCAGTCCCGAAAATAAATGCAGTTTTTCCTTTACCCAAGTATGTACAAATCAAAAGACTACTCAGAAACAAAGAGTTCTGAAATGTTCTAAATTCTGTGCTATGAAATTTCCCCAGCTCATGTAGAGCACAGGCTTCTCAAAACCTCCACAGCAAACAAGTACATACAACTCCTACTCATTCTAATTGAAGACAGGCACTTGAATCTCTTAGACCGGTCTGAAATATGAATGCACTTAAATGAGATGAGCTGGATATCTTATTTAAGCTTCTCCACTCACAAGAAATGCCACTATCTAAAGCACATCAGGAAGATCTTGATGCATGCTACATCATTATGTACAACAATTACCTAGCTTCACTGGAAGGCTGAATAAAAAGCTAAATAAGGATCCCAGATTTGCACTGAGAAAACATCTCCCTTAGTTAGCTTGAACATCTTCTGTTACTAACTCAGTGATCAGAGGAAGATTGTGCAGGATACTTGACCGTATGGAGCAGTACATCACTGTGGAATTTTACATAATCTAACTAATCTCCCTTGTTAGTGACTACGTGCAGAACAGAACCTCCTTATGCTCCTCAAAGGATTTGCAATTTCATTCACAACAATAGTGCACTGACAGAATTCAGAAATCAACCCATCAGCATATGAGATATCATGGTAGGTCCTCATCATTTCCATACTATCCAGTTCAACACTAGAATGCTCCTGGTGGCAATGTAAACTTTGTCCAACTTGTGCTTCAAAAGAAACCTTAAAAATAATCCTAAGTGTTGGATGAATTCCTAGCTATGGAGATGCACCAAGCTTTGCTGTTCCAGCCTTCTAGAAAGAAATAAAGTACAAACGTAGTGCTGGGTATGTGGTCTGTTGTTGCATTGCAGATCCTCACACTGCAGCTAGGGTGTATCATGTGTATCACCACTGGCATTATCAATACCTTGCAAGTGATGTTTAAAGAAAGAGCGTTGTAAAGAAGGAATGCTCCAAAAAAAGAAAAAAAAAAAAAAAAAAAAAAACAAAAAAAATGGAGAACCAGTTAAGAACAGAAGACAAAGAAATAGTCACTAAGAATATTTCATACATTTTTAATATAGAAAAGCAAGGTCTCTAATGCCATCTTGGGGTTTCTAGCAACATCACAAGATCCATTCCAAGTTTACTCTAGCTTCACTGTTACCTGAATTCCCTTTTTTCCTTATAGTCTATAGTTCCCATATTATTCATTCAGCAAATCAGAACACATTAGCAACAGCTAACACATGGGAAGTTAGCATTTGCTGCTGTGATGCTTCTGCCAAAAATTCTACATGAAAACAAGACGTCTGTTATGTTTCTTAAAGGCTCTTCAGATAAAGCTACCTTTAGGCTCACCTCTCCTGATTTTCAGGACCACAGGGGCTCAACTGAGATTAGCAGCTATATTTCTGCCAAGAACTTGTGTGCTTACACGGTTGCCTTTCAATCATAAAGAGTCATTGGGCTGCATTTAGAAACTCATCTGCAAAAAAAATTTCTTATTCCTTCAGAACGTGTAAAGAAATCTCTTGATTTGTTAGAAAAGCATCTGAGAAAAACTCCCAATCAAGTCTATTAACACACATTAAAACCAAGTAGACGGTGTGGCCCACGGACTGCAACGCATGACTCATACATGTGAACAGTTTTCACACAGCACACCAATATCTCTGCGGCTCACAGCTCTTCAGACAGGTTTCATTGTCCATAATGCAATTTGCCAACTCCACTGCTCTGTTAGAAATTGACTTTTCTTAGAGGTGACCCAATGACAAGCCAGTCCCATCTCCTGCAGTTCACAGATGCTGCTGGTTGCTTAGTATTAGTTTAGTAACTGTAACCCAACTCTAAAACCATAATTTGGATGCTCTTATGCATTGAAGGGAAGGTAACATCTCCACATGTAGACAAGAGCTGGGAGACAGAGTTCAGCTTTGTCCCTTCAATGATTAACATCTCTGCTCAGTTAAACAACCTTTAAATATTAGCTCTCAGCCTGGTAGTTTGTATCCACAGCACTTAAGGAGGTGCAGAACTTTAATTAAACTATGAGAGGCTGATTTTTCCTATCCTGCTCCCTCCTTCCATCACACTGTTAAAGTCTGTTTACTTTTATAGATCCCAGCTTCCTGCCAGCCCTGTTCCCCTTATCCCTTCCTTTCTCCTCTCTTTCCTAACAGTGATGGCATTCACAGATAATGGTTTTGTCCATTATGCTTCTGCAACCAAGGGTGAAGGTAAAATATTAAGCTGATTTCAAGTGCTGATAGCAAATAAAAGGAGTGGGAAGCTGAGACTTGCTTTGAATATTTGGCAGGATTTAATGAAATTCACCGTTCAAATCACAGGCATTTCTTACAACACAGTTCCAAGCTATTATATTTGCTTTAAATGTTTTATGTGCCCTTTCTCCTTCGCAGCACTAGCAAGACTACCTGCCACTTTGGATAGGACAAGTAGCAGCTCCAAGTGAATTAGGAAAACATTTTCTAAAACGAATTCCAACAAGAAAGCCCCACCTCTGCATCTCTATGTAGATTATCTGTAATTCTGGTATTTGGTACATTTCAACCCAGATGTAATCAAAACAATTAAACTCATTTCTTTTGTGCACAAGACTGATGCTTTTGTTATAGCCCTGACTCTTCTTCTGCCTTTATACAGCCAGGACATTCCTTGATGTATACCATGGGATAGGTAGTGGCCACTTTTTTAAGATGTGGCTAGAAAACACTAACACAATGATACAGGGCAAGGTGTTCAGTACTTACTATTGCCTAAAAATAAAAGTACTTGGGCAGTCTGTCCTTCCGATGTACAACAATAATGCCACATGGTCCAGTAAGATGAATACAACCAAAGCATGCAAGCCAACCCGCCCCTGGAAAAGATAACTCATGTGACTGGTTCCAAGCAGAGTAAATTCATCCCTACGTGAATTTACTGGTGGGTGTTAGCTTTAAATATTATCATTATGATCTACCAAGAATGTTGCTATACCTATGCAATCCTCAGCTCTAAAGATGTATAAATGCAGTTAGCCATGCAGGAGAGCTACTCTGTAAAAACTGGATCCCTGGCATCTGACGTTGGTAAAGCACAGACAGAAAGTTCAAGTTGAGATTTCCCTCCTGAACCCACAGGAGGTAACTGAAGTTCTAACTGAAGCATTAGACTCTTGGTCTGAGTGCAGGGACACCTCACAGGGAGTTAATAAAGAAGAGGTTAAGTAGATAAAGAACAGACTTGTTCAGTTTAAGAGAGAACAGCATTTTAAACCTCCTGGCACTCTTAAGACCTCACTTTTAATCTTGTACCTCAAAGCCTGGTATTTTTACTAAAGATATGTTTTCTTTGTTGTGTTCCTCCTAAGCCTGCTTTGTTTGAGGGCAAGGTAACCTCAGCTATGGCAGTAAACTGCACTGAATTCTGCACAAGGAACATATAGCGATGGAGAAGTGGCATATGGTCCCAACCAAAGGCTTAATAAGGTCGATGGAACCTTTTAGTTGGTTGCAATAAGCCCAGATCAGTGGCCTGAACAGGTACAAAAAATAGGAGGGGTGGGGGAAGAAAAATAGATAGAGACACAGGAAAAACAAATAAAAGGGAACAGGAGGTGCAGGGTAAAGAGACTGAGGGATAAATGTAATGCACAAGGTATCAGACAAGGAAGAAAACAAGAAATGGAGAGAGAGAAAATTCACTTTTTTTAAAGAAAAGATGTTGCTGTGCTTAGAAGATAAAATGATTCAAGTCTCCTGTCCATTTCATGTAAATGGATAGACAGGGCCTGTCATATTGAATGAATGATGCCAGGACTGATAATAACAGCACCTGGGGCACAGGGAACTATGAAAATCTAAAGGGATGCATTGTGTTTGATATGTAGACAGCAGCATCACCATTCACTGTGCATCTTAAAAGCAGACAGCAGTCCTAGCGTAGGGTAAGTATATCTATATAAAAAGAAGTAGGTACAAGTAAACACCAGGACGCCACTGAGCAGCATGGAGCAGCCTCAAGCAGACACAGCATGCTGGACTTTATATATTACTTGTGCTTAGGATGGAAGCAGGAATATTTGCATTGAGATGTTTTGGTTTTGCCATTCAGAAATCTCAGAGCAACCTGGAGGTGGAGGATAATTCTTCATTTCTCTTACATTTCAATCTTTTCAGAGAGCAAAATGCAGTGATAAGAGGAAGCAGCAGCTCTAGTTGCTCCCTTATAATTTAAAGGAAGGTGCCAGAAATATAACCATTATTTTCTGCCTTTGACTCTGGTTTTCTTCAAGCCTGTGTGTTGAAATCCTAATGGCTATATTCATCATGTGCCCATTCCACAGAGATGCTCATCCTGTGCCACCCAGGCATTGCATCATACATTGCATTGCACTCCCCTGTCCAGCTGAGAAGGGGGAGTGATAGAGGGGCCTTGATGGGCACTTGGCATCTGGTCAGGGTCAACACACCACAGAGATGTAAAACAGTCTGAATTTTAAATGCCTGGGTGTTTTTCAGAAGCTGCAGGATGACACATACCTGCTCTTCCATCCTCTGAAATTCCTGTGTTTAACAGCAGAAGAAAAAGTACGAAGTACTGAGGACCTCTTTGTAGAGCTCTTAATTGCTTTAATTTTCTAGCGTACATATACACAGACTTGCACTACAGCACTCTAAAGCTAGAATCAAAGATAAGGGATCAGAGGACAGGGTACTTGTGCTACTATGGTCTGGGCAACACCATTCATTTCATGGTGGAATATCTTCCCCACCATGAAAGCGAGCTACTTAAAGCTTCTCTTGGGACTTCTCATTTTGCACCTTGACAAGCCCCAGGGTTTTCCTGCAGAGAGGTGATCCCTTCACCTGCTTACTCCAAGGAGTGAAGAAGGTAATGCTCTTCCTTTGTTCAGGATATGAAGTTATTAGATTTTCCATTGTTTGCAGTGAAATACAGGTGAATAGCTGCAAGGCATATATACAGACAGTGATGAATGAAGCAGCTCCCATCAGCTTTACTGCAGCTAGTAATTCATTTCTGATCATTCACTTTCCTTCTGACTGCAAGCACCATGAATCTAAAACGCCTGTATAGAACCAAGCTCAAGAGCAACATAACGAAAAGCAGCTGGGAGTTCAGAAGCCACAATCCCTGTTCCATCTCTCTTTCTTCAAATGTGCATTTTATTTCTAAACTGTATTTAAACTCCCCTCCTGACTTACTTAAAACTTACTGCGATGCTAGTTGCCCTCAAGCCTCATTTGCACTGCATCTTACTATCACACCTGCTTTCATCATGAGTAAAGGCCACAGTCAGCAATAGAGCACCAAGGCAGGCATGCACTGTTTGACTGCATGGTGAAAACCAAGGCAAGGAAGTCAACTAACGCCAAGAGATCCCCATAAGCTACCAAGCAATAGAGATTCTTCAATTCCACTGTGAACTCTTACTGCTTAATTTATCTCCAGGCCTTTAAAAGGAAATGTTTTTACTGCTGTCTTCTCTGTTTTTTAATTGCACCTTACATACACACAATGTCAAACTTGTCTCTTGAAGAACACTTATGCTGTTTGGATGCCAGTAGACAGATTTGTCTCATTTTGGACCATGGCTGCTGCGCAACTCTTCCCTCCCAGCACTGACTAGTAAATCCATGATTGCATAATGCTTCCTCTCAGGTAAACGCTACCATGAAGCATCACTGCCAGCTTCTTCTTGCCTCCCTACAGCTGAGCACTGATACTAATTAGAGTAATGAGCCTTCAGTGTTTCACTTGCTGCATCTGACTGATTTTGTCAGAATGGACAATCCCTGTTTCCAAAGATAAACAATGCAGTCTGTGCTTTTCCTGTTTGGTTCATGTAATTTTGCCTCTAACCTTGCTCAGCTCCCTCTGTCATAAAGGTGCCTTTTCTCTCTGTGGACACGTTTCATTAAATCGCATTTGGTCACAAACAAGTTCAGGGATGCAAAGTGAGATCTGCTTCACCCCAGCTAATGCTGTCAATGTTGTAATCAAATTAGACAAGAAGTTCACATGATCTATTGAAAAGGTGAGCTGACAGCATTGTCACTGATAAGTTAACCTCCCTCGCAGTTCCACATCAAAGGATGGCCATAAGGTTTCTATATCTTCTAGCTGTAACAAAAGTTAATATTAAATACCAGATAATTCATCCATCTGCAGTTGCCTCCGCTTCGCACTGTCCTTTATAAGAAAAACACAAGTAATAATGCTCTGTACTATTTTATAAAGGAGCAAATAAGAATTCAGTGAGCAAATAAAACCAGGGTTTTCAGTCTCTTGACGTTGTCCATGAGATAAGGTCATCTCAAGAGTCTCGGGGTCTTCTAATATTTTATGTATAACTGATAAAGAAAAGCCTTAAACTGGCATTTTTAGTCACTGGGTTTGGATGGAAAAGTCAATTTTCAGCTCAAGAAGTTTCTTATAACAACTATCTACTTTCCACCACCAGAAGACTGGTGACTTCTCCTCACCAATCAACCACCTTATTCCTCTCTCAAAACTGATTTTTCAGTCAAAACTCCAAATTGCATCATCTGAAACATCAGAGCTATTTAAGAAAGATGTTTCAGCATGTGCTAGAAAACATGTCTTTGAGGTTCCTTCAGCACCTATTCCTCTCTGTCAGAGGGTCTCTTTGGCTGGGCCACATGTCCCCTAATGCAACATCATGAGACTTCATGACAGCAACTCAGTAAGATGAAGAATTGTGATGCAACGTGGGAGTTTCAGTTTGGCTGGAGGAGCCAGGATAGACAAACTACTCCCAAATGGCTCCGCAATGACACTTCCAAATGGAAATGCTGTTTTTAAATGAGAAGATTTGGCTCCAGTTTTGACTACCCATTATTCATAGAAAAGCATAAGCTTTCCATAGGGGGAAAAACACATTTTCCCAAACAGCCCCACTTACATCCTCCCACAAGCAATGTCAGCAAATCCTAATTTTGCAAGCAGGGATATTGAGAATTGAAGCCACTCCTGCAGCAAAGCATTAAATCAGTGAAAAACAAGGAATAGAATGTGAGATCTGATGAAAGCATACCAAATTAAATAAAACTTTACTTTAAAATTACTGTCCTTTAGCTTGTTTCCAATTTCTGTATTCTCACTTTCTTATTTTAAGCATGGCTTGTATCCATATAGCTGAAGAAGATTCTTAACTGAGTTAAGCTAATTGCTCACATATGGGTTGCATCGAATTAACTGAGTTGATTTAAAAATATGTTAGCTAATCAGTGCAATCTCTGCATATAAATGAGTACTAAGAATTGCAATTTGCAGATGATTGTTCTATAACTTAAACTAAAATAAATAATGCAGAAAGGCGAAGTGTGGCATCAAAGATTAACAGCAAGAGTCACAAGCAGAGAGGCATACAGAAGCCAAGAAAGACAAAAGGATTTTGCAGTGGTAACTTCAGATATCCATTAGCTTTTTCTAGAGTCCTTACTATACCCAAATAGTCCAGGAGGTAGTACTCATTCTTGGTGTCCTCTACTCCTTTGGAACTGAAGAGGTAACTAGAATGGAAGGAAAAACTCTCAGACCAGCTGGCGCAAATCAGAAAGTTCAGATTCCTTCAAATTCTGTATTAATAAATTACAGAATAATTAGACTAATACAACACTACCGCCAGTAAATAGCAAACAACCCCTGTACTTGCTTTTTAACAGTGAAATAAGCCCTGTGCAAGGAACATGCTGCAAGATACAGTTTCTTCCTGGACTATCACCAGATCATCCCGGCATAACGCTGTCCAACATAGAGTCAAATAATGGTTTGAGTTGGAAGGGACCTTAAAGATCACATCAATTATAAGGTTTTGTCCTGTTTCTAACGTCCACGATTTGTGGACTAGGGCATCATCTCCCTATCCCAGAAGACAACTCTGATTGGAAACCTGGAGTCCCTTTCTACGTGGGAGTCAGATGTGTTCTAGCAAGCTACACATAACACTGAAGCAGGACAGTGACCTGCCAGCTGGCAACAATGATAGAGAAAAGGAGAAAAGAGGGAAAGAGGCCAAGAAAAAGGCAGACGTGAAGGGGAGGAAGACTGAAGTCACTCCTCAAAGGCTGAGGTCCATTCTCTATCAACGCAGCCATCTTCCTCAATAAAAAACATGCAGCAGGGATCAATGTCTGCAAGTCACACCTACATGACAATGAGGTGGTGGTATTCCAAAATAAGATGCTTCTAAGCACACATATTTTCATCTAGGAGGAATATATTTTCAGCAGTAGGAGGCCAGAAGGTTGTTTTGCCAAACTTGTTCTGTTGTTTTGTGAAGAGAGGTTAATAATAAACTTTAAGAAAAAATAAATGTAAACTGTTTGCTCTAGCTTAGGCAGAGTTGATGTCCCCTTGTAATGCTGAGCACTCTCACATTTATCCTTCAGCTTTAACTCCCATTGCTCAAAAAAGATGCTGTTTTTCTTCTCTAAAAAGAATTGGCACATGGTAGGTTATTTTGTCATCAAGTTGCTCAGCACAGTTCAGAAGCACAAAAAGTTACCTCACTGTGCATGAGGCTGCGATGTGATTTATAGTGGAATTGGCCACGGGCTGACACACACAAAGACACACTATACTTCCTCCATTAGTAAATTACAGTTCTGACAAAGCAGCATTAACTGAAACAGCTGAGCGGTAGCTTACAAAATAACACAAAACCAAGCACAGAGCTTGCCAACTCCTTTCCTTTGCAAGGCAGGCAGGGGCCAGCTAGGGAAAGCAACACTAGACTGTGTTAGATGCACACATGCTAAAGAGTTTCCTCTTCCCACACACCTTTTTTCCATCCTTGTTGTAAACCCAACATGATTATGAAGATATTACTGCTAATATCTACAACATCACTGAAATTCCCACTATAGTGGGCTATAGCATTACAGTACTTGAGCTCTGCTAACGTCACAGGCTACTTGCATGGCAAATATAACCTTTCTGCAATAATTTCCTCACAGGTTACTCAGCAATGATATAGATGAATCCAAGCTTGTTATATTTCTCCCTTCTGGCATGGGATTTCTAATTCTGCCTGTGAATTCCACTGAGGAATCAGGAGTTCCTATAAAACACTGTTTGCCTTCTACACAATAAATGTTGTGTTCTATGGACATGACCAATATTTATGGATCAGACCCATTTGCAACACGGTTTCCAAGTCAAAACAGAAACAACAAAAAACAAAACCCACACAAAACAACATGCCAACCACCAAACAAAACAACAAACCCCCACAAACCCCCAATAACACCACTTTAGCTTATTTTCTTGTTATACATTTCATCTGACTTCAAAGGGATATGTTTACTTTCTGCTTAACCAGGTATATATTCCTGCACCTTCCTCATAGAAGAATTACATATGGGTAGAATATCTATCTAGTGTTGTGAACTTCTGGCTAATGCTTTGCATGATTCCCTCATGTATTCTTGGAGACCCTTAAGGCTTTGGAAGACTTGAGCAATGAGTTAGAAATAGCATCACTATCAGTAAGTGGAGATCACTTCATACAACAGCTAGTAAGGGATGCATAACAAATAACTCGGTAAGTCATTCCAATTACTAAAATAAAAAGAATCCC
>JBCJKH010004990.1:0-25705 GCA_039877255.1 Loriculus beryllinus | reverse complement strand
TAGCCTTTCATTTGTTAGCACCTATAAGGTCATAGAATCATAGAATCATAGAATCGTTAGGGTTGGAAAGGACCTTAAGATCATCAAGTACACTGCAGAAGCAGCAAATTAAAACAAGAGAAATAGCTTTTAAGCAATTACTTCATGCTGAAAGACACTGTGCTACAGACTTCACAGACACCACCCCATGACAGTCTTGCATAACGGGAAATAATTTCCTTTTAGGAGTGGGAAAGGATGACTGGAGCCACTCGGCACCCCTAAACACAAAGGTGAATGGGACGAGGCATGAGGAGAGGAGTTGTGGGCATTTCTCTATGATGTGGCGAAACAACTGTGGTGGCACAACAGCTGTTTGGAACACCCTGTTAACCCGTGCCACTTTCTGTGCTGCTACTGCAAGCACAGGACTCCAGCCCACCCCACGCCTCCAGTCCTACCTTCATGAACAGCCCTCCAGGATGAGCTCTCCTGTCTTAATTCATGTTCCACCTTCAACTCACATCTCCTGAAATAGAGCAGCCAGAGCCACACATAGGTCTGAGGACCAGGCCTCATAAATGGGCATCACCCCATCCCCTGTCTTACCCAGTGCATCCCAGGAGTGCATTTGCCCTCCACACCATAGCAGTGGCACTGGCTCATCAAACTGCTACTGAGCCACCCAGGTCTGTCTCCTTAGTATATGCCAATATTTGTGGGGTTTTTTAGCTGAAGTCCCTGCTCTGAGCAAAGGTCAAGCCCTCAGCCTCAGTCTTGCAAGACCAGTGCCTTGCTGCAGCATGAAAATCAGGCATGTTGCTGGGGCTGGAAGGAGAGACCTTCCTTTCTAGGCAAGGGAACACCAGAGCGTCTTGTACTGCACTTCCCTAAGGCTTGGTGACTCCATGGCCCTGCTGCCCACAGAGCTAAGCAGCTTGAATTAGACTCACTTACATTACAAGAGTTGAAGTCACAGCGCACTGTGCTGAGCTCCGAGAGCCACCGAGCGGCCATGCCCCTTAGCTGCAAGCAGACGTTTTCATATGGCCAGATACAGGCATGTTCGAAACCGGTAATGTGTAACTTTTAACCCTAAATCCTACACGGTAAGAAAAAGGACACTCACCTGCTTTCTTTTTGACATGTCTGTGATGCAAGACAGACAAGCTACTCTACAGCACATAGAACAAATACCCCACACATCCCCGTTATCCCACAGGAAGAGGCAACACCACTGCAGTAGCACACCTCTGTCTTTACAGGCAAGGCAGAAAGGGGAAAGATTTCCACTACCTTTGGGGTAAGTGGAAGCAGGTATAGGAGAGCACAGTAAAGCTTTGAGCCAATTTATACCCCCAGCTGATCCTCTTAGGCAGGCCTGACTGGTAATCAGGCAGCAGCTGGGTCAGCAAGGTGAATGGAAGTTACCTGGTGGCAGAAGCCTTGCTCTGTCTGCCTCAGTGCTTTGCACGTGATGAGGAAGCTCAGCCTGTGTGACAAAGCTAAGAGAGGTCACTAATCACCCCAGTGGGCACAGTGAGGTGTACCACAGACTCTGAAGCAACACTGGGAGCACACACCTCCATGCACAGACCACAGCTGACACGCAGTACCTGAGTAACCTGAAGTTCTGCAACTTCAGCTCTCAGGGTGCCATAGGTAGGAGCAGTCTGCAACACACCACAACCAGGCTGGCCAGATCAGTGACACAGAACAAGGTTCTTCTCCAGCTTTCTTCTCAGCCTGGTCCTTCAGACCAGGATCTGAGGAATCCATATAACTCACCCAGCTCAAGGTACCCCTCCACTTTTGGTACACAGAGTAAGTACAGAATCTTAAGCTTTATTTTTCTATTGGCCAGCAACATAAACTGGTTAAAAAAAAAACCCAGCAATGAATATTATTACACAGAGAAAAAGTATAAAACAACTCAATGGACACAAGCCAACTTAGCTGTTCATATCTCATTCTTCCTGGCCTCTCCCAACCCTGTACAATGTATGTGAAGGGAATGGGTGAAGGCAGCTGTGAAGATAGGCTTAAGAAACTCGAAATATTGCCTCAAGCAACATGCTCAATGTTTTCCTCTTAGTTAGTAGTCAATACTTATCAGGAACTTGATTATAAAACAAGAAATAATTTAGAGTTTTCTCCTTTAGATCATTATACAATAATTTAATTTCTTTCTCCTCTTTCCTTCTGCTGTGGAACCAAGGATACACATCAGTTCTTCCACCTCTCTTTCTACATTTGTCAAGGATTCTTTCATGTGGCTTATGATGGGGGAGTTTCAGATTGACCTGCTCTGAATTTTAACTCGTCACCCTTTAGTGTTAATTCAAGATCTCTGCTCTGTGAACTAAAAACCCCACAATGCTGCAAGACCTTTTAAGGGTCTGGATGATTTTACTCATGTTAGCTGCCTGCTGCCAAGAGTCAGGGCTCAGCCAGCACCACTAAAAGGCCAGGCCATTTACAAAAGGGCTTGTCTTCACTGCTTTGTCTTCACCAAAGCCCCACAGCTCTTTTTGCTTCATGGGTTAAAATGAAGGTGAGGGCAAGACAAGAGCCACACAAGATCCTGTGACATGCTAAGACCCTGCTGGCATCATGATGACACCAAGTCCATGGCAAGTGGTGATGTCTATGTCCAATAGGTATCCAGAATCCCAGTGCAGAGAGAATAATTAATTAAAATCTATTAACAGACAGTTAACCCAGCACTGCAAATTTACCAAACACACTGGAGCAAGTGGCTGATGTCAACTCTCCTGACCTTGTCAGCAGTGACCAGTCAAGTGGGCTTCCAGATCCCATTAAAGCCAGAAGACCCTCAACTGATTAATGAGCTCTTTGGAGGCTGATAAAACATTTGTATACATTAATTTCCTGCAAAAGAGAGACAAGCCTGGAAGTTTTAATTAGAAAAATCAAGCCAAGGGCATCTCTCAACATTTAAGAGATGTGAGAATGTGTTTCCACTAACTGAATAGGCCAAAGGGTAGCAATACATGCCAGCTCCAGAAACAGACCAGTTCTTCACCAAACCTCAGCAGGGGATAGGTAGGAGGAAAAAGAAGTTCTCTCACTCATACTGGAAGCCACTCAATAAAACAAACTAGACCCAAAAGAATTAGACAGCAGTCCATCATCTTAGCTCCAGAATCGCTAGGAGGCAAAAGGCCTCTCGTGGCTCCTAATGGCACTGCGCTGGGGGGAGCTTCAAGGAAGAGGAGGAAGGATTGCTGAGAAATCCTAAGGCACCCACATCTTTGCAACACCAGTCATGACAAGATTTCAACTGCACCAAGCTGTGCTCCCATTCAGGAGGGAGAGTAGCTCCTGCCCCAAGCAACCAGGCAGGCATCTTCTCAGGTGGAGAACAGCCGAGGACTTTGGTGCACGCTTGGGAGGAGGGAGAGAAATCTTGCATGTATGAGACACTCAGCTCTGGCTCCAGCTCAGCACAGAAACATCATCTGTCCTCACAGTCAACAGCTGGTGCTGCTGAGCCACTTCTCAGAGAGCAAACCATGGTTCTTGTATAGCATCTTGATACTTTCATGTTGACCCACGAAAAACCTCAAGAGAAATGGCCCCGGATAAATCTTGCTTCATAGTTGTATCAAGGCACTGTTTCGCTAAAGCTTCTAGCAGAAGATCCACAGCTCTTTTGTTTCTTGATAGTGAAGAGGACCAGTTGAACTCCTAGCTGCCTTCTACATAACAAGGAGAGAAACTTTCCCCCAAAGGGGCAGGTAAGGCGCTGCGTGGTTTGAAAGGCATTTAATTACAGAGCCAGTCCTCAGGTTACAGACACTTCTGTGGTGGTGATGGTGGAGGAGAGTGGTCAGGTTGGCAGGCACTAAGGGAAGAGGCAGAGGGGGAGCAACAGAGTTCCCGCAGCTACTAATATGGTTCTGACTTTAAACTCCTGTACAAGCAGCAGGTGAAAATCATCCCAAAGATCTATGGGGTGTAAAGAGAAGAGAGAAATGCATGAACAAACAGAATGGATGCACTGGAGCTTGCAAACTAACAGTCTGGAGCCAGCAACTAGCTCCTACCTGGGGATACCGCATTCCAGTTTGCAATAAATAGCTGGAGATAACACAATCTGTGCCAATACTCAAACTTAATCACCAGCAGCTTCTCTGGGGTGTAATGTGGCTACTTGCCAGAACAAAGGGGAAGATGAGGAACTCCCAGAGAGACATGTGCATTTGGAAGAAAAGAATATCCTATGCCTTGCCTTCTAAAATGGGAGGGAGAGACATCCACATCCTACCTCTTTATTTGTCATCCTCTCCCAAATCCTTTGCAGGCACACAATGCTACTCTTCAATATGACACAGCCGAGGGAGAAATTCTGGACGGCTTAAAATAATCCTTATGGACCAGTGCAGGGAACTCCAGACTGGCTTTTCAGGTGCGTGGGCAATCATGGCACATCCCCACAAGAGGTCTCCCTCAGCTGCCAAACCGCCTGCCATGGGCAGCAGTGCCTTTCCCACACCCCTGGAGTAGAAGTCTCTCCCCCTTGCCCAGCTGCACTCTGTCATCAGAAGCACATTTTACAGACCGGCAGAAGAGGCTTTTGCTTTGAAGCCAGTGAGTCCTCAGGTACCGAAGTTCTTGGCAACTTTTTCTTGCCACGCAGGAAAGAGCCCAAAATCTCTTTTTTTTTTCCATCCCCAAGGTTGGGGGTTCCTTTAACTTTTGACCGGCACCCCCAAAACTCCACTCGGCCTTTTTACCTGCACGCAAGCAATGCTGATCCCCACCGCCCCGATAATTTTCAGATGCTCTTGAATGAAGTTTTCCAGCTTGGTAATGCAACCGCTCTGCAGGGTGAAAGGAGGGACATGGAAAATCAGCCTCGTTTTAACCTCTTGTTCACTTCAATCCAATGGTTGCAACCCTTGAAAACAATGCTACGAAAAGCTGCCTGTGAGCAGGCTCTTTCCCTGACATCACTGGAAAAGCTGCATCATGTTTTGTATTTCTCTGGACCTATTGGCTCAGGAACTGTTGAACAAACCCAAGACAGCTGCTAGCTGAGCAGGAGAAGTGTAGAACTGATCACAACACACAGAGGGAGCGTGTCATTTCTCCCTCTGAGATACATGGAGAAAGGTGCCCTCACTCACTGCCCAGCACATGCCTGGCGACGGTATTTACTCTCATCAGGCCAAAAGGCCACGGAAATGCAGCTAAGTGGGTCCAGTACCAAGAACTCTTAACACGGCAGGAGCATCTGAAGAGTAAATTCCTCCCACTGCTGTTTATGACAGCAATTAATTTCAGTGCGAATCTGGAAAGCCAGCCTCTGCCTGCTTCTGCCCTGCAAGCACATCCTTGGCTGGCTGCGTGGTCTTTCCCTCCTCGTTTCAGGCCCATTTTTTGTTGTCATAAGGCACAAAGAAATCAGTAAAAGCATTCTCTGTTGGGTTTCTTGTTTGGTTTTGGTTTTTAAAATTTTAATTTTGGAAGAGTGTCCTTTAAATAATTAAGCTGTTCAATCTATCAAGGGAGGTTTTCCACGGTAACATCAAGGGGATTTACTGCATAGATTTACTACTGCTACCTGGCAAGGGTGCTGGGGTCCCTCCAACCCCAGGAGTTTACAGTGAACACAGACACCTAACATGCATGCAGGCAGAGGGAAAAAGTGAGCACATGACCCTCCAGGTAGGGATGGCAAAAGCCTCACTTTTCCCATGCCAACATTAGGCTTTAGAGCCAGTCCCAGCTGTCCTGATATGAAGCAGTTACTCCTGTTCCTTCATCTGAACCTTTTATAGTTTTTTCTTCCCCAAAGCCACTAAAATCCTGTCTGAACTCTGAGACCTCGTATCATGACATGCAGCATCTCACAGTTGGGCAGCTGCCTCCAGCTTCATGCAGCACAGGAAGGGGATGTGAATTGCCAGCCCTGCCCCTCAAACAGTTTCACTCTCAGAAACACCTCCTCAGCCTCTGGACTTTTTTCTGCAATTCCTCACTGGGTCTTGTCTGGAAGGCACCAATGTTAAGAGTTTCTTCCTGAAGAGCAAAACCCTAGCCAAGCAGCTGGGCACAGGAGGGGCTTTGGTAGATCAGAAAGACTGGACTTCACTCCCTATTTATTCCACAAAGACAGATGATTAGTTTCCTTTTAGCTGTTCAGTGATTAGCTTAATGCAAATGTTATTCACACTCCTCTTCCAAGTCTTGCTCAAAGCACAGACTGTGAGAAGAAATACCTGGTCTGAAGGTGCCACCTCTTTATCCACAGCCTTCCTTAACTGTCGGGGAGAGAGGAACAAGGGAAAAGCTCAAATTTCTGCTCCCCAGGCTCAATACAACCAGCCACAGTGATGGTTTCGCTGAAGACAAAAAAAGTCCATGCTACCCCATAGAGAGTATCACAGTGAGCAACTTAGAGGTAGGTGACAGGACTGGAGGGTGACAAAATACATGAAAGAACTTTCACAAGCCATATGCAAACTGGATAAATAAATGGCCCGAGAGCTACGTGTCTACTTATTCAGCCAGGCTGGGATTCAATTTGCTTCTTCTGCAACACAGACAAGCTGCTGTGTCTCAACTCCAGACTTTTCAAACTGCAGCCCACTTGAACTGGTCTATTTTGTCTCCTCTGGGACCCTCTTTCTTTCCTGTACACTGTTTCTTAATGCTGCAGGTCAAAGCGCATTACATCAAATCAAAGACCAGAAGTACCTCTATTTGCACTTCGCAATTTCAATACCAGGCAGCTAACAAATGCAGGGCTCACATCCAAAGTCTCTTGTCAGAATCAACAACTTCTCCGATTTCCCCCTACCACCAGCATACTCTGGAGTAATAAACACAACTTACTCTTTTTATTCTATGCCGACATATAATAGCCCAGATGGCTGAATGCTCAACTAGAGAAATGAACTCTGCTTTCCAGGGAATCCTACTGACTTTGAAACCTACTGACAGTTTGCAGCAATAACCTAACACCTTTCACCCCCTGCCCAACTCCTCTACATACTCTGTGACGGGCAGCTCTGAAGCCCTTTTGCTCCTTACCTCCTTGTAGATGTTGGAAGGATGGTCTCTTCGGCCACACAGGTCAGTTATCGTCTTACAGCAGCTGTCTGGGACTTTTCGCCCACTGGCCTCTGAAGATTTGATCCACAGGCTGTCAGCCCAGTCTGTGTAGTTGTTGCTCCCACAACACTTGAACTGCAGGAACACAGAGGAAATGTTAAGCCCGCAAGTAGTGCAACCTCCTTCTTCCTCCAGCCTCCCACACCAAGCCCTGGGATTCACCCTCATTCACAGAGAGACTCCAGCTATCTCATGGGCTATTTTTTTTAGGCTACTATAATTATTAGCGACTTTTAAAGAGTCCCAAAGTGGCCACTAAATACCAGATTCATCCATTTTTCAGCAGCTGTTGACTTTTGGTTACTGCTGGGATTAACCGTGATCACAGCACACCTGTAGCTGCCTCAGCCCTTAACCACTGGACTGGAGAGTGTTAATGGTGATAACAGGGCAATTTTAATTACCAATTAGTATTACAATTAACTGAGTAGATCCAGTACAAATGCACCTGCTATGGCAGTATATGTATAGTAGGCCCCATGCTTTGAAAGCGCCTGTGCACAAGGGTCCTTTCTGTGGGAAAGCCTGTTAGAACTGCAGCAGCCCTAACCTGAACCACCCCTGAGCCAGGCAAATTAACAACAGCAGCAGGAATGCTCTTCTTTCATTACATCTTGGTCTCTAGGGTACTGAGTAGCTTAATGAAAAATGTCAGCAATTTCTCTAAGGTTTGAAGTGGGAAGTAGAAACAGCTGTCAGAGTGACTTGGCAGCTCCAGTTCACTCTGGGAGCAATTCAGATGTTGTTTCCCCAGTGCTACTGGGCATTGAATTCAGAGATCACACCATGCAATTCTGTCAGTTGCATGGCCCAGGCCTTGCACCCACCCAACCTTACCTTGAATCAGAAGCAGCAGCATACAGAAGAAACACTTGTATGTTGGATGTCAGAGCCCACAATGCCTTTTGCACGCTAGATTTTAAGCCCTGCAATTAATTCTCCCTGCTTCTAAAGATACCTACCTCCTGCTGCAATTTGTCTACTGCACTGGTAACACTTTCTTCTCCCTCCTTCCGGTACTTCTGGGTCATGGTGTTCTTCAAATTTTGCTTCAGTTCCATGCTCAGCTGAATGGAAGAGATAAGTGGGATAAAATCACAAGGCAAACTCACCCCTCACAGAAACCCAGAGCGCTGCATGCATTTTGTTGCCTTTGCTCCAACAGGAAAGCAAAGAGCCTAGTGGAAGCTATGGCTTCCTCCAAGATCATCCTCTAAGGCTGTACTGGACAGGCTTATTTCCAAATGATTACAGATTATGCCTCCATTTTAATAACTGGAAGGAAGTGGCTCAGGACTGAATTTCAGCCTGCATTACACATCACCATGTGGTTCTTAACCTTGAATATACAAGACTGCCAAACCATGCCTGCATCAAAAGAGAATACAAAACCGCCTGCTTAAATACGAATATGCCTATGAGACCATAAGCAGTCTTCACCCTCTGAAGCCTGTGACAGAATACTAAAAACCAACTCACTCTGCCCAGGAGCAGTAAGAAGTCCTGGTCATGCTGGACTGAAGCACTACAGTCTGAACAGCTCTTTTATCAACATCAAAAAGGATGCTACAGGAGGGAATCAAGTGTGCAATTGCAAAACTACTGCAAGGCCCTTCTTGATAAGAGAGACAAAGTCTGATTTTGCAAGTACAAAATTTCTGAAAGCATCATCATAAACCACTGGCATGTTCAAGTGACTGGATTCAGACTTTATTCCTGTGTAGGCTCTTTTAACATAGCTAAATTCCTCTCACCCATCCTGGTGACAGCCAAAAAGTGCCAAACAGCCACATCTGTTTTGTCATCCTGGTTCATACAACCATACTGCTTTAGTCCAACACCAGTGAAATTCTAAATTTCCTATACCAATAAATAACAACGTGCATTTTAGGCAGGGTCAATGAATCACAGAATCATTAGGGTTGGAAAGGATCTTAAGATCATCTAGTTCCAACCACCCTACCATAAGCAGGGACACCTCACACTAAACCATGCCAACCAAGGCTTCGTCCAACCTGGCCTTGAATACTGCCAGGGATGGAGCACTCACAATTTCCCTGGGCAACCCATTCCAGTGCATCATCACTCTTACAGTAAAGAATTTCTTCCTTATATCCAACCTAAACCTCCCCTGTTTAAGTTTTAACCCGTTACCCCTTCTCCTGTCACTACACTCCCTAATGAGACAAGTGTGTAGCCTCTCTATGTACCTTTTAGTCTACAAAGCAGTAAATGAGAAGTCAAGCACCTGGTTATGTTGAACTATGCAGAATACAGTCTGCAGTTTATTCTCCCTTTGAAACATTGTTTTTTCCAACCCCCATGTGTCAAATGGGGACAACACCTACCTCAGAGAGATTACATGATGCTTCATTTAGTAATATTTGCAAAGTGCTTTGAGATTATGGACTGGGAAGCTCTACAGAATTGCAAATGACTTAGTGTAATAAAAAGAAAGGAAAAGGTTCAGCAGCTGGAAGGCAGAGGCAAATAAAGAGGAGAGTCCATTAGCAGGACTATTACTTGGGAGAAAAGCCATTACCTGCAGGCTCACGGGGAAGAACTGCAGCATGGAACAGAAATAACATAAGAAATAATTTAGATACACGTGCATAAGCCTTAGAGACCAAAGCAAGGGCTGAAATAAAAATGGAGGCAAACAGAGCAAGCAGCCTGCAACCAGGACAGAAGGGGGATTCATCAGCAAGAGAGCAAAGAGAAGTACAGTTATTGATCAGAGATGCCCCCAGGTGACCTAAAGCACTCAAGGGTACAGCTCTAAATACGTTGTCCCTTATTTCAACCTAAGGATCAGCTTATCTTCATCCACTGTCATACATGAACCTCTTGCCTTTGCACAGATGGATGGACGGACCCTGGTTTCTCACCATGCCTGCCAGGATTGGTCTTTCCCTGTTAAATATGCACACTCCTATCACTGATCCCTTCTGGTATGAGTCACCACAGTTCTTTGGCTCCTCACAAACTGCCAGTGCCCATCTTAGAAAGGCCAAGCACAGAACACCCAAGAGAAAAAGGAACAGCAAAGAATCCCAGCACTGAAGCCATCAAGATGGGATGTCCAGCCACTTTTCAGAAAGTCATTACCATTCCCAATCAGTTTCCAGACACTGCAGGTTGTAGTGGTTAAATTCCCTTCGAAAACAAAGCAATGACTTAAGCCTCTGCAACTGCAAAAAGCGCCAAGCTAGAACTGCAGCTGCTGGGAGCCTGCGCTGTTCTCCAGTCCCTCAGTTGGGCTACTAAGTAAAGATTTCAAAACCTTCTTGACCTGAAAGGACCTCTCAGCTGGACCATTCATTATCTCTGCCAGTTCAAAAGTACAGCAGCTTGCTTGCTGGATGCAGCAGGAACTGTTCCTATGTCCTGAATATACTAAGTGGCACTAACATAATTTCAGTTGCCTGCAGTATGCCTTGAAGGGCCTTAAGAGAGTTCCTAAATTGACACAGCATCAAAAATTGTCTTGTGTAAGGCTCTGCAGAAACACAGAATCCTAAGGGTTGGAAGGGACCTCAAAGATCATCTAGTGCAACCCCCCTGCAAGAGCAGGGTAACCTAGAGTACATCACACAGGAACTTGTCCAGGCAGGCCTTGACTATCTCAACGTAGGAAACTATATCTCCAACGTAGGAGACTTTTGTCACTTTTGATTACATTGCAAGGGTTGCCAGCAGCCAGCTAATAATGGGATCACAGCCCTGCCTGTTTCCTCATATCTCCATATCCTCATTATGTATTTATCCTGTGTTGTGTGTGATTACAGAGTAACTGAGCAGCCAGAATTGTTATGCTTATTCCAGAATCGAATCTTTTTCAGTTTATTATGTGAGAATATATACCTGAGATACGAAAATAGATCCATTCTATAAGATAGAAAGTATTTGGCTGTGTTGTCCTAGCCTTCTGCAAAGATCTGAAACTTTGCCAGAATTTATACCAGGAACGGACTTGCTACAATAATTAAAGTTGAGACAAGATAACATTTGTACTTGCAGATGGCACAGAGGAACAATAGGGGCTGATCTTGTAGCAAAGAAATCAAAATAAAATGTCAGTTAAATTAGGTACCTTACATAGCCTGAGCCAGTGTGAGATGCTTCACTGCAGCTTAAGGCCTTGAGATACGTGGTAAAAGCAGACCCAGTGATCTCATCACAGCAGCCAGTTCATCTGCAGCTCTCTGCTCCCAGCAGCAGGGAGGGTATGGCATCATTCTTTGTACTGGATTCTGTTTTCTGTGATGCATATTCACCAGTATTTAAAATTATTTTGATTAGATTTACAGCCAGAGATACTCATTAAAATAGCAGGTAGTTGTATACGTTTTCCTCCTTTCTCCTGCTCTGCTTCTTGAAGTTCACTGTGACTTAATTTAGCTACAGTGTTGAAGGTGTGTGTGAAATACAGATTGGATGCTATGTAGGTCCACAAAGTAATTTCTTTTGCTTCCTGGAAACCAAAAGACCAGAGATTTGTTCAGGGCCAGCTAATGACAGAGTTAACTGAAGTGACATCTTGGACGTACGGATGTGTTGCGCTTCATAGCAGGATACAAACAATAACAGATCCAGGGAGTGAATTACTGCTTGACTCCCAGTTAATACCAAGTGTGTTTCTGGGAGTAGGCTCCATCTTCAGTTGCGTTTGTGAACCTTTCTGTGTGACACCATGCTATTTTCATATTATTCTCAACATGTAATCACTATGGGGGCTTTATTTTATGTGAAAGTGGAACTTGTTGTCTTGAACATAACCAAGATACTTTTCCCCAATTTTTAATGTCCTGGAAGTTTCTAGTTTTTAATGAATCTTAACTTCAAATCAGTTTTGAGTGGGCTAAAGTCTGGCTCCTGAGGCTTGTATGCTGTCTCAAGTACTGCAGTTCTACATGTATCATTTAAGTTTTCTTTAATTTCCCTGATCTGAGCTCTCACTCAGCTCCCCCAGTTCCCAGAGGAATTGGTTTTATCATGTTTCCAACCCTTCATTTTCACAACCTAAAGCATCATTTTTCTCTTCTAAAAACCAACATCTGTCTATGTTCATACAAAATGAAATAACAGGGGCAATGGCATACCAATTAGATCAACTAAAGAAATCACAGTTGGTTGCCATTTCCAGGAACGTGTAGTTCTTCTGCAAGACAATACTATTATTACCTTACATTTGGAAGAACAGCAAACTCTTTCAACAACTTTCATGGATGTTTGCCTCAGAACTGAATTGCTTCAGTTTAATTTAAATGTAAATGAAAGGTACAGAGTGTTTAAATGTTTAACAGACACACAGAGGATTTCGTACAGAGAAATCATTCGCTTACTGTGTTCTGTAGTGGTTATTATTCATTTATTGCCACATCTAAATTCCTTAATCAGATCCAGATGATATTCTGCAGATTCTCTTTCTTCCCCCTCCATTTAGATGGCCTTTAGGAAGACTTCCCAAGAGCTGTGCCAGCTTGGCATCTGCAAGATGCTGCTGATCTCCTAAGTCCTGGCTGGAAAATAGCTTTCATCATAGCAGAGCATAACTAATGCCTTCTAATGCTTTCTTTGCAATGAATAGCAAAATGGAAGCGAATGGCAGGACTCAGTTCCTGCAGTGTTTCTGGCAGACTGTTTCCTCAGGAGTTCCTGGCCTCTTTTTTTCTGGAATAAAATGCATATTTGAAAAGAAGGACAACAGGGAGCCTCTTAACTTAAAGTTTGCAGAGGTTTTAGAGGGACTGGTCTTAGCTCTTGAAAATTACTGATACAGTTTTAAAGTTAAGAAGAAAAAGGTTTGTCTGTATCTTCAAAGCCTCTAGTAAGTTATACAGCCATTTATTCATAGGTGTTAACTGTACTTGAAAAATCTTCATTACTGGTAATCTACATATTGTTCTGCACATGCCATGTAGTGTCACTATGGTTTTTTATGTACTTCATGTCTGTGTAGTCTCCAGGCTGTCCTTTTGTAATTAGAAAATCTTATTTTTTAAGAAAAGAGCAAGGTAGGATCAGGTCAGTGCTTCTGTTACATGTACCTGTGGTACAGTCATGCCATTCTCCCCCACCTGGGCCTGAGGACATCCAGATGGGCAAGTAATAACAGGCATTTTAATCTCCTTCAGCAATGACAATGATTTGAACAAGTTCAACTTTCTGATCTGATTTTTTTTTCTACAAAATAGCTGCAAAGTTGGGATCACAAAAAAACCTGATCATCTTGACTGTCTGCATTGTGTCAGAATCTTGCTACAGGTTCTTGTTACAGTCTCTTTATTTAATTCATCTGCCCCCCAAAAAGCCCATTCCATTTTTCATTATCTTCAGCCTTTGCCAGTCTGCAGTATTTCTTATTTCTTATATCTGCTCATATTAAGAATTGTGGAAATTGCTTTTAGTGCCATAACATTATGTATGTTTATCTTGAATCCTGCTGAATTTCTCATTATTTTTGGTACTCTGACTTGCACAGGGATCCTTAGCCTGAGAACGTGTGAATAGTACAGACAGTTCATTCTTCTTACAGCTGAAGAGCTCTGAATTTAATTGTGTACATGGCAAGTTTGTCAGATTAACAGATTCTTCAATTTTGTTTTGGCTGCTGCTGGTAGCAAGTAAACAGAAAATACACACATCTAAGTAGGAACTGGCTTCAACCTTAGACAAGGTGTTGTAACTACAGAACTGATGGTGACAGCTGCAGTGAAAGACATAAACCAATATTTTCTTGTGTACCAAATTTCTTGGGGAGACACTGCGTTATCACTTCCTAACCTCTCAAAGCTTAATTTTCTTTCTAATCTAAAGTAAAACCTGTCCCTACTGGTTTGCAGCGTACTAAATACCAACAACTTGTATGTATATCTGTCCTGCCTAATTCATGCAAAGAGGAAATGAATTCATATTAACAGGGGCTGGTTGCTAACTAACACTTTCATTCAAGTGTGCTGAACATAGAATATAATACACCATAGCACATGATACGACAGCAGAAGCTCCCCAAGTAAATGTACTCTCATACACTATATTTTATCAAAAAATAATTATTGAATTTGCAAAGCAACTGTGTGATAAGTCATTTCAAGCCTTTACTTACTTACTATAAAGAAGCTACATAAATAATTACTGATTCACTGACAGCAATAAAGTTGGCCTAAGAACCCAGGATTAATAACACACTCTGCTCATTCTCTGGAATAATAACTTATATGCCATTTCGAAACATTATGTCTTTGTCTTGGATTATGATCAGTGTCAGCTCATCCTGGCCAAAGGAGCTATGAAAATGTAGCTAAAATTGAGATTTTCATCTTGTTAAATCTCTTTCCCTTAATGTTTGTTTTTACGATAGTTGGGATTCTAGTGAGTCAAAGTTAACTTATTAGTTTAATCCCAGAAATTAGTTTCTGTAGGTTTTGCTTATAGAGATCAATGGACAATAAAAACCATTTTGACTTGAATGCGATTTCCTTTTGCAAGGATGCAAAGAGAATACTGAAACCAATTTGACTATTGCTATTTTAGAGACTGAAATTCAAAAACAAGAGCATACAAAATAAGTACTTCACCAAAATCTCTTACAAAGGGAAGTTTGTTGCTACATAGCTGTAGCTGTCTGCAGCCTTGTAAAGGCGTAATACATTAAAGGCTTAAATGTGGAATACCTGTTATGTTAGGAATGCCCCTTCCCTCCAAATATTATTGTTAATTGCATTTTACAGAAAGGAATAAGGAAACATTTTTGGAAGCTTCTAGCTGAGTCAGGAATTTGAGTCACATAATTGACATGGAGCCAAACCCACGTAGCTGTATCTTCAAAAACATCTTTTGAAAGTAGTTGGATCATAGTTGCTATTTGCACATTTTGCTGGGTATTCATTTGCATTGAGGAGTTAAGCATATTTTAATGTCCTTGCCCATGTCACTTGAACTTAAGACCTGTTCAGTGCCTTCTATTACTTGGATTTCCGTCTGCCAAATCGCTCATGAAAGCAGGATTTAGTTGCTCAAGTCCATTAGACTTTGTGATGCTTAGTGCAATGGCATGAAAAAAGCTGGAGCTGGCTGCCTAAAGATGAGTCTGGGTACTCAGCAGCGTATTAGAAAATACAGAGATTAGGCTTGAATTCAGTTTAAGTAGAAATCACAAAAGTGCCCATGCTGTTTACTCAACAGGGTCTAATTGGTACATGGAGGCACTGATCAAATGGCTTCTGTAAATGAAGAGAGGTTCTCTGTATATTGTGCTGAAATGTGTATGTAATTCCAGGAAAGTACCTGCAGAAAAAATAATCAGGCCAAAAAGATAATGCTGTGCCTTGTGCTGTGTAAGAGCTCTTGTGACTGCCCAGTGCCACTACCTGCTTGTACCACCCATTCATGTCCCATGCAAAAGATATGAATACACTAGCTCTCCTTGCTTGTTCTATATGCAGCATTGAGCAGCTTGCATTGCTTGAGAGCAGATCACACTGTATCCTATGCTTTGTGCCCCAAAACTAATTGCCCTGCCTTTAGCAGTTAGAAGAATCAACACCAGCAAGTACTCCCACTCATTCTGTTGATAATATGTCTTGGTTGCTTATGCCTGCCAGGGAGAAGGGTCTTAAGCCAGAATATCAGGAAGTGTGGGAGCTGCTTGCTCTCTGTCCCAGTAGTAAATAGATTTTTGATTGTTCTATTAACATTTGGCTGTTTGCAGAGTTCTGCTTTTAGTCTAAAAGAGTTTTTGCAGGACTGAGTGGGGCCTTCACTTGACTTTTTAACTCTAGGTTGCACACAATTCCCCTTTTGTTTAGAATAGAAATAAAAAGCAGGGACCTGTTGAATGAGTTGGGGAAACTCCACTGCTACTCTGATGTTCTGCTTCTCAAGGGCTGCTCAGGCTTTTGGTGGGGGCTTAGAAGAAAGAGAATAACCAAGAGGTATTCTATTTGTGACTTCGAGCCACCTGACTAGTTGAGGATGTAGGTCATAGTCACCTATGAAAATTTCAGAATCATGCTCTTGATTTGAAGCTGAAGAAGGTTTGATCAGTTTTAGAAGCTAGAGGATTGTTCAGTGATAGGAGTTCAGTGATTGCATAGAGCTTATTCTAGCCTTTCTCCAAGTTTGATTCTTAGGATAAGGGTCTTTCTCTGTGATTGAATCAGATTTTTAAACATTGACTATAATCCTGAAGTTTTATGTAAATTGAAATCTAGCTTGTGTGGGTAAATAGGTGCCTTCCTTGACAGGGTCTGTCAGCAATGTTTCCTTTTAATAAAATATCTGAAATTTAGCTTCTCTGGCACTAACAAAAATTTAACTGAATCCCACCCGTTACGTGAAGCCTGTATTAGGAGATTAAGGAACTGAATTAATCTGAATGTGTTAGCGCAGTTACTTTATCCTTTCTAAGACTTTTGGTAGTGTGATATATGGCACCACAACCTTCAGAAATGCCAGTATTCTCAGGGAGGAAATCTTTGAGAGTGCTCAGGAAGGGAAAGGCAAATCATTAGCTATCATTTGTGACCATAGAGGAATCTTTTACAAGTACCTATTGCCTTTGGGATTTCCTTAAAAGAAACAACCCTCAAAACAGAAAGTCCCACCATCTGTTGCTTTCAAGGTTCTTTCACATCTAAATTGTGTGTGCTTGGAAATGTGCATATCCACTTTAGTGTTCCTGGCTGTGGCAAGGTTGGCTGTGCAGATGAGGGGATACCTGGTGTTTGCTTAGCTGGACTGGTCACACAGAGGTAGGGTAGCATGGAGTGAAGGGATTCTTCACAGGAAAGAACAAACCTGCCTTTCCTGAGACCTGGGCTCAAATACCCGAGGTAAGGTGGATTTTCCAAGTTCTTCACCTATTAGACAAGTCTGCATTTTACAAGACTCATAAATTTGACTCAAATATGAAAGCTAGTATAAAGGTTTTGCTTTTTCTTCTCTTTCCTACCTGACCTGCATTGGTGATTTTAGGGGAAATTAAGGGACCTATTAAACTGTGGATGAACAATATTGGTTCTAGATATGTGTTCTTAATGTTCTTTCATAATTTTGATATTATTATTACAGTTCTCTTTATTACTGTATTATGATAGCACTGCAAGGCACTAAGCAGAAATCAGGGCTAGGAGTACTCTGTGCACCTAGTGTATACATAGGGTAAACATTTGATGCTCTAGCAAAAAAATGCACACTTGCATTTAAAAGCTAGGTGCTAGAGAGTGATAACATCAATAAATGTGAGAGAATGGCAGTGGAGTGAGACTTCTCTAAACGTGGCAGTTTGGTTCAGTTCCTACTCTCTTAAAAATCAGTTTTGCACATTAGTATTTTGTGAGCTAAAATGTGATGTGTGGGTGAAGCACCCTCACTGGGGTCACAGACTTGTTAGTTGTGAAAGGACAGAAGGGACGTTATTTTCCGTAAGGCATTTATTTTGTAACGACATTAGGTACCCACTTTTCCAAGAGCTGTTTTTACAGTTCTTGGCTCTAAGGTCCTTTTGAAGCTTTTTGCTTCAAAATGTCCTGGACTGGGCAAGGCTCCAGTGTATTTGTTTTGTAACATATTGCTTGGATAATGTGACCAGGGTGGTTGGTTGGGGCTTTATTTCCATTTTGCCCTGGAAATAAAAGAGACTGACAAGTTCTAATTAGAGAAACACTGATCTATGAAGGAAATTCTTGTACTAAGACACTATGAGGTGGGGAGGGTTATATTGTGATGTTGTTATCAGCGAGAGACACTGAGCCATGAATTTACACTTCACTACCCTGTTTCGCAAGACAGAGAAAAGCACCTTACAAAAATGATCTTGGGGAGATACAGCCCAGTCAGTGATGTTCCTAGTGCAGACACTGATGCAGTAATTGTTTCATCATGATCTGAGAGACAGGAAAGTATTATTGTTTATGTTAGAGAAGTTTCCTGTTTATATAATCCAGGACAGCTCAGTGGTAGAGAAAAATGATTGTTCTTTAAAAATCATGAGGGTAGAACATTTTTTACTTAAGAAGATGCTATTGGTAGCCTTTGATGCTTCAGTAGCCTTTGAACTATTTGTATTCTTTCAGGATGAAACCAGCCCAAATTGCCCTTCTGATCTCTGAGGGTATCTACCACACGTATCTACCATACGTTTGATCACTGTGATGTCTGTGTGTACTTTCTTGGACTATGCATGTTTGAGATAAGGCACTCTAAGTTATTTTGATTTTGAAAGGAAATAGACAAAGACTTTTACATCTGAATTCAAGCAAATATGGAATGGTACAGAAAATACTCTTAATGCCAGACTGATCTACCTTTTCAGTTCACTTTGTTCCACTCCAGTGACACTAGAGACTCTAGTGTGTAGTAACAGCAGAGGGACAGAAGTGACCTTCTTAATCCAATTTCCTGTCCTGCCTTTAAGCCTTACCCTTCATATTTCTATTGGAAGCATTCATTTAAGTAGTTCTCAGGACAGATTCATCAGAGTGGGGTAAATAATTTAAGGCTGATGGACTGCTGTGTAACTCATGGTGGGGTTTTGTTTTTTTCAAGGTTAAGGCCTTGTTCCTGAAGTATAGTTTTCTTCATGATAAAATGCAATGTGGGGAAGAGGTTGTACTTCAGAGGATATATAGCTTGCTGCAAAATGTTAGTTTTTCACCTCAGTATTTCTAGACTGCCTGGTGATGTCCCTCATGTATTCATTAGAGAGCGGAGGAATCAGTGTGGCACAAAACCAGAATAAGATTTACACCAGGAGATGTGAAAACACAATATTGAGCTAGAGAAAGGGATTCTTTTCATGTATGGAATAGAAATATTCTGAAGATACAGCATCTGTGCTTGCTTTCTGCAAATAGTTTTCTTCCTCCTCTTACATTTTCATTTGTAAATTGCATTTCTGCATAAACACCTTGTAATTTTTCCCTTTTTGAAGTGAAATGGCATATACTGTAAATGAATGTCTTAACCAGTAATGACTTGATCTGGACTCCTTGCTGGTGGCTGGTGAACCACAAATCTATACAGAGCTGAGCAGTGGGAAAAAAAAAGATATCATTGACTTGAATTGAGCAGCAAACTTTGATGGAAGAGGGTCTGTTTGTATGTTTGTTTCCTAAGAACATTTGGGTGTTTGACCTGAATACAAAAAGTAGTTCTGGAAGCATGGGGGTGGCTTACTCCAATGTTGGAATTCTTACTAGAAGCAGAGTTTGATACACGTCTTTCTAGTTAGTTGCATGTTCTATGAAATAAGAAAACACACCAAATAAGTGACTGTTTCTCTTTGGTTGTTCATTCTCCTAAGACTCATTTATTTGAAAAATCAAAAATGCCCAAGTACTGGCAGCATTTGTAGGCATCCTGGCATTTCTAATTGGATTTGCAGTTTGCAGCAAGATTGTAGCTAAGAAGAAGTCAGATATTACAGCCAAAACACCTTAGATTTTCAAATCTGCAGGATTAAATGTATGTATGCGGATTGATGTATACTTATGGGCATACAGAAATCCCTAAAGAGCAGACTTGCATCTGACTTACAGTTTGACTTATAGGTGGGAAACAGGAGTTCAGCTGAAACAGACAACAGAGGTTATATTAACTTAATAAAAAATGTAGGGTGTAACTCAAAATCCAACATCTTTAACAGAAGTCAAGTGATTTTCTCATTTGTCTGGCCAGCTTCTCTCAAGCTCATTACTCTTTCTTGATTAAATCTTTTCTAATGATTTTTGCCTGGATGAGAAGTGGAGAAAGGCTAGTCACAAATCACTCCTTAGACAGACTCTGACAGCGATATATATGACTCATTTATGTTCAGCTGGATGCAAGTCTTTAAGTCTTCTTAACTGTAAGGAAAAGGGTATCATCAGGAGCAAATAGCCTAAGCATGTAAATTCTAAGGGAAATTTCTACCATGTTTTAGCTGGCAGTAATAAGAAAATTGGAAAAAATGTTGCAAGTTTATCAGGAATAAATAAAATAGTGAAAAAGGAAACCAGTCTTAGGATACTAAACATTTCAGTTATCACAGTCCATTTATCTCATAGAATTTATTTATCAGAAGGAGAACAAATAAGCAACTTCTGCATCTTTGGTGTATTTCTGTAACTGGACTCTATGAAACAGTTTGGTTCTGTGGGTTGGACCACTTGAGAATGTGTAATAAGCACCTTTTGGCCTGACTGGAGTGGCGTACGTAGAGAACTATTCTATTCAAGACCAACAGCTACACAAGCTTTTTGATGCAATCAGTTCTGTCAGTGAAAGATACAGGTAAATATTTATTTTATCCAAAGGATACTGTTCTTACTTCAGCAATAGTTGGGAGGGCGGGAAGGGCTACACCTTCCGTAACTCTTCTAGTAAACCTGTGCTTACATTGAATGAAACATGTGCTAGGTGCAGAATAGCAGCTTCCCTCAGTTTGCCCTTCTAGATAGATGAGAGGCAGAAATATTATTTCTCCCATCAACCACCTGTTATTTTTCTCTTTTATCTACTTCTCCTCGTAAGACTGATGGTAAATGTCATGTTTTGTGACAGAGAACTGGGCTTGCTCTCAGCAAAATAACAGACATGCTTTTCTCACACTTATACAAAAGAACATTTCTTATTCTGTTTGCTTTGTTGCTAGCTCTTATCTGTAATCTGGATCATAAACCAGGACTGTCTTTTTCCAGGAACACTGAATACTGTAATGGCTGGTAAATTGTGAGGATTATTTTTCTTCTTTTTTTCCCCCTTTTGTTCTGAATTTTTTGATGTTTCAAAATAGATTTGGAAACTATTCATATTCTGTAGCAAAAGCAGAAACAGAAGTCTTTTATCCTCTTCATTTCTGACTGCTGTGTCTGGTTGTTTTAACGTGTTGTCGTGCCCTTTATTGAAAATTAGGGAGGGCTCTTTTCAGTGCTACTGGTGTAAGTCAAAGGCTGATCTGAAGCTTACTGCTGTTAGTACCGATTTCTGTCATCTTCTGCTGGTTCTGAATACTGCTGGGAATGTAACTGTACAATGAGGGATTTGGGTCCTTCACCTGAGTCACAGAAGTGAAAGGCAGGGCCTGGGGGAATGAAGAACCGCCCACTGTAGATCAGGTTTGAGAACATCTAAGGGTCCAGAAGGTGCACAAATTCATGGGAATTGGCAGATGAAGTGACCAAACCATTATCTGTTATATCTGAGAAGTTATGGCAGTCTGGTGAAGTTCCCACTGACTGACATAATCCACGTTTTTAACAAGGGAAAAAAGGAAGACCTGGGGAACTAGAAGCCAGTCAGTCTCACCTCTGTGCCCTGCTAGGTCATGGAGCAGGTCCTCCTGGAAACTGTGCTAAGGCACATGGGAAATAAGGAGGTGATTGGGGTAGTTTTAGGGTGATTTAGGGCCAGGTGATTTAACTTCAGTCATGGACATTCACGGGTTGTAAATTCCCTTGTAATTCCTGAATTAAAAGCTTGATAACATATTTTCAGTCCTGTTAGGAGAGAAATGAGACTGGCATATTTTAATTGTTTTCATAGTTACCTTTTAATTGGACAAATTAAAACATTACATGGAATCAGTCGTCATGTTTTGAAAAGAGATTTCTATGTAGTAGGTTTATTTCAGTGCTTTACTGTGTTATAGTAAGTTTTAACCCTCACGATATCTTTCAAACAATATCATTAACATGCTGGATGAAGTCTTTCTGCTATTATTCTGAATTCCTGTCACCTTTTCCATCTCTTGTGGCAGCATGAACATCCCGTTAGACTATCTACTCTTTTGGAAAATAACCCTCTTAAGTTTTAAGTGTACGTACAGCCACCAGTACCATGGGTTTCTGGTTTGGATTCTGGCCTCTAGACTTTGTATAAATATTTGTGATTAATAAAAATAGGTTATAGTGCCACTTCTAGAAACTCCTCTTCCTAATCATAGTGCTAGCACAAGGACCAGCAGGTAAACTCAGGGGAGCTGTATCACACACGAAAGCTTTTAGTGTTCATTGTTCACAGAGTTTCCACATCCATCCTACTTACCAGCAAGGAGACCAGCTATTACTGTGTATTTATGCAGCCTTATTTCTTGCTAGCCCCTAAACACTACTGTCATCATCAGTGTTATTTGCATTTATAATAATAATGAATAGCTAGTAAGCACTGTAAATACTGCACACAAAACTGCTCAAGAGAATACTTTTCACAGATTAGAGCAGAGTTTACTGTTCTGTCATTAAGCCTCCTGGTACCTCCTCAGTTGCTAAAGAGAAGTGAATTTTTGTCTGAGATGTGGTGGGTTTTACTACATTCATCATCTGGTAGATCCATCAAAGGATTCCTCTCATTCTTATGATCATGGTACCTCAGCTCCTAGAACAACAAAACATAATTCCTTGTTGACTGAGGCTCAGGAGGAGTAATGTGAGACCAGGAAAGTTGGGATCTCTGGACGCAGTTTGAGGCAATCAAGTCCAACCGGTGGTAGAAGGTGGAGTTTTGCTGCCTGGGGCAAGTTGCTAATGAAAAGATGCTTTTCTGGTATTTTATGGCAGAGAAGCCCTGACAAAGCCTTTACTAAGGGGTCTGGTGATTTCTTTTCAATGTCAATGAAATTATTAATAAGAAGATGAATTTTAAGTTGCTGCTCTCCGTTTGGGTTGCCATAGAGACTGCAGACCTGCTGTTAGCACAAGCCAGACTTGAGGAGCAGCCTCTGTGTGCTCGCTGGGGTTGAGCTTGTTCTGTGGCTTGGAGGAAAGTGCAGCAGATTGAAGCTGTGCAGATCTGAGGCAGGGTAAATCAAGATGTTCTGGATCTCAGGATCAAGGGGTTTCTGATTCAGGTAAATCCTTTTTCTTTTTTTCACTGCACCCTTGCAGACTATGAGAGCAGAGAGTAATTAAGTTGCAGAGGTGGCAAGAAGCATCCAAGCAGAGCCTGCCTCAAGTCAGGGATATAAACCAGGACCCTCACAAGGCCATGTTCCTGCAGTACTCTGCTGGTTTTTAAACAACAAAGGGGAAAATAACCTTTATTAATGGGAGTCTAGTCACCTTCCCATGCGCATTGTGTGCTGCTGAGGATTGCAGGCAACTGGACTCAGTGACTGGGCTTTCTGTGCTCCTGCCTACAAATGGCTTCAGAAACTTCTGGGGCAAAGCATAGGTTTTGCAATATTAATTGTTATTAGAGAACCAGTTTTAATAAATTCAAACCAGCTACTTAGAAGTTTGTGCTCTTGATCTATGTGGGGGGAAAAAGCTTCCATAGAAACAGGTATCTCAAGAGCCCCAGCATCCATCACATGCCAGATTCAAAGCATAAAAGCAAGTAAAGCACTGAGAGGTGGTGATCAAGCAGCAGCTGCCCATCAAAATGTCAGTCCAGCCCAGAAGGAAGCAGGAGGGCCAGAACAATCCTGAGCCAAAGAGCAGCGCGGGGAAGGTAAGGACCTGGGTCAAAGCCAGCAGCAAGGCTTCAGGGTTGGGAATTAGCTGCTGGAGAAGTCAGGAAACCGGCCCTCAGGTGACAGGAGTTGCTTTACTAATTGATGCCAGTTCACAGCATTTCAGGATGTATTTCAAAGAGCCATCTGGGCTCATGGAGAGGATGCTTTCAGAAAACTCTCAGCCAAGTATGGATTTCTGTAAATGAGTGTTTACAAATAAGGCACTTACCACCTGGGCTTTACAGATAGCCATGCATTCACTCCTCTTTAACACATAATCTCCCCAGCCAGGCTGAGCAGTGTCAGATGCCGATGTTAAAAGGAAAAAGTGAAACTGTAGGCACTGCAGAGGTAGGTGTTTGCAATACCTGATGTAAGTGATGGCAAGACTAAGTGAGAAATGCTCAAGGAGTTAAATAAACTAGAGAGATATTTATGGGAAGGGAAGTAACCAGCTTGAAAGAATGAAGAAGGGAACAAGGCCTGTGAATGTATTTGATCACTATAAGCAGACACCAGCTGCCTCACACATCCTAGATGAATATGGTTTGACTTGTAAGTAATTGCACTGTATAAACCCTACCATCCCTAGGAAGAAAAAGCAGAAGGTGGAAGTAAAAGTACCATAACCTCTTCCCTATCCCAGTCCCAAAATTAATACTGCAAAAGCAGCAGTGCCTGTAGACCATGTAGGAAGTAAATGTCTATAGTTGATTACATCTGCTCTGGCTTCACTTGGATAGATAATGCCAAATAAGTGAAACAGAAGTGTCTGGGGAGTGACTACACAAGTGACTAAACCCAAAATTGTTGTTAAGGATTGTGGGAGGTGCATCGTGGTAATGATGCACTTGAGAAGAATGTTAAGTGCCAAGCAGGAAACTGGAATTCAGGAGTTTTGAGTAGGCTTATTTTACAAATTCCTGAACTAAAAGTACAATTCAAACTGGATGTGCAATAAGGATCAAAATGCAGTTAATGGTCAGATGAAAACTGAGGTTTCAGACTGCTTAAAACCAGGCTGCTGCCCATTTATGCAGTTCATGAAGGGTCCAGCTTGCGCCTTATTCAGACATAAGCAGAGGTCCTGGTTATACAGATGTGTTGTTATGCTTTAATTTCACTGTTATCATGTATGAGAATTTTGTTGTTTTCTGGCAGGTAAAACTTGAAGGGGTAACAGTGGGTTTGGCCATGGCAGCAGGTGAGCAGCTCTACTGTGCTTAATGGGAGTTTCTAATTTAGCAGACGAGTAAATATCTTTCCTTTTGGCACTTCCCATCAGCCTTCCCCCTCACAGGCAGGTAGCTCCGTTCCCTGAAAAGGGAGTTAATGTGCCCTGTGACCTGCGAGCAGATCCTGTGTCCCCTCTGTCTCTGCAGGGATGTTTCTTAACTAAAATCAGATGGGTTTGGCCAGGCTCCTACTGTGCTGGTGACAGGGAGAGTTTGAAGATGTGTATATGCAGTGTGACCTTTGTACGTTACTTCTGCAGAACAAAGTGAGTTGCTGTGTCTCAGACATAGAATGAGCCTGTAGTGTGCCTTTGTATTACTCCTTTTGTGTGGCAGTTTTCTGGTTTGGGGGTTGGGTTTTCTTTGCTTTTTCTCCTTAAGCTGCTTCTCTTAGTTCTTACTTTCTCATTTTGGAAAGTACAGTGATTCGCAAATTACAGTACACCAAAGGAAACTAGAGTTTAGCTGTTTTGAGCTTCCTGATGAGCATTTCTTGTAGTGCCATTACTAAGGCTGTTATCTGAAAAATGGGTCTATTAAATGAAGAGCTTTGATACGTAGGAAGAAAATTATCTGGTATTTCGGTATTTCTTTCCATGTGAAATTATCGTGCTGATGCACATCCAGGAGGGACTGTATTTTTCTTGCAGAAAGAAGAGGTAGATGTTCATAGTACCAAACATTTACCTAATAGGAAGATGCTATTAAAAGTTGTTCTACAAAATGTTTTGTTTGTCATTGCAAGTTATGGCTAATGTGACAGTTACAGGGGAAAGGCAGGCTGTTACTTCACAAAGTTTTCTCTGCACACACACGTGAGCTTCGGTATTAGGAAAAAGCTGTTCCCTGTGAGGGTGCTGAGGCACTGGCACAGGGTGCCCAGAGAAGCTGTGGCTGCCCCATCCCTGGCAGT
>JBCJKH010004982.1:0-14894 GCA_039877255.1 Loriculus beryllinus | reverse complement strand
CTTCCATGGAGTAAATATACCATTCTTCTGTGCAGCCTTTCCCCTAGGAGGTTTAGAGACCCCCAGGATTCATCCCACATAAGCTGTTCAGTGATAATGCTGGGTGTGATGGGCAATTACCAGCTGCAGAAGCAGACACCACGTAGCCAGCTCATCTTGGTTGATCCCAATGATGAATTTAGACCTTTGTGACTAGTGGCCTATTTCTGATAACACGAATGAATTTGCAGACAGGAGGAAGAAGTATCCTGCTTTTCAGGGTGATGGGAACCGTATCGGTCTGTGATTCATTCTGTGGTTCCATGATTTTTAGGTGGTGCTGCTGAAAATGTCATTTCTTTCTTCTTCTTCTGCAGCACTGGTCTGATGGTTCAGTTTCATTGTTTCCAGAGGTGACACTGGCAGTGGAGAACGGCCCCTTCAATAACTTGAGGCATCTTTTGAATATGTCCTTCCCCAGCCACCTCTGTAGCTTAATGGCATCAATTGTGCATGTGAATAAATGAATTCCAGATGAGAGACCTGCATGCCAGCAAGTAAGAGATCTCACAGACATTCCTATGTGATTGCTGGCTGTTTACTCTCCTAATACTTTTTGCTAGCGGATGAGCTATAATAATTGGGCTGCTTCTCTCCTCCTCCACAAAGTTACTGGCTTTGCACAAACACAGTGTGCTTGTGCTGGCTTTGTCAGGGAATCAGGTCATGGAGCTGAAAGATCTGTTCAGATACCAGTATATGTTCGACTGCTGCTATGCTCCATCCCTCAGGTTGTTTATTTAAATAGAGAGGAGCCTTCTGAAGGGCATGAGCTCATTTTAACAGGGCTCCCAAAAGGGATGTCAGGCATTGGTGGGATCTGCAGGGCTTGCAGGTCTAGGGTTTCACGTTGCCCTAGGCCTCAGATGCAGCTTAGGTCTGACATCCATCCAGAGCAGCTCAGAGCCAGCTTAGATGACAGTGGTTACAGAAACAAAGCGGTTACTGAATGGATGCACAGGTCAGTGCAATGGTGGTGGTTGTTAGAGCAGTGCTAAGATGCTGCATGTGATGATCTGTGTACACGAGCACTTCCATGCAAGTGCTGCTCAGCACAGAGCACATCTTGGAACCTCTCCTCCCTTTTCCTCCCTTTTCTCCTTCCCTCTTTCCTGGTGGGACCAGGGCAGGCTCTTTTCTCCTTCAGTGCTTCTTTTCTCTGCTTGGTGCAGCCCGTGTGTGTGGTATCCTTCTCAGAAGGAGGATAAAAATGCCTGATCCAGTGATGAGGACCTATGTCTGGCCGGTATCCCTGCAGAGATTACTCACTCTTTCTGAGGTACGCACCACTTTGGGATGTCCCTAAGGATGCAGTTACATGCTTTGCTACAAACCCTGCTCCAGTTGAGGTTTTCCCATGCTCCTGGTTATTTATGTGGAATGAATGGAGGCCCTGGGGCTCATTGGGTGGGATTTCTCCCACCTGAAGCTCCCCATCCTTGTTCCTCCATGCCCATGTCGCTCGGTGTGCATGCTGCCCAAGGGCTGTGCAGACTGTTCAAGCCTGCTCTTCACTCTGCCCCATGGACACCTGGGGGCTCATCACCCCCTTGCTGCTGCTCACCCGACAGGGACAAAGCCTGACTGCCCCACAGACCTCTGATGGAGGGGTCTATGTTATCCCTGCCAGGCAGAGGAAAGTCAAGAGGCCCTGGGGACAAATAAAGGATGAGGAATCAGCCATGCCAGGAAGCGAACCTTGTTCTGCAGGAGAGCTGGAGCTTGCCAGCACAATAGCTAGGTTACAAAGCCATTTCCTTCAATTACCTTCTCTGTCAAATCCCTGTGTTGTCTGGCACTAGGAAAGCTTGGATCCAAACTCATTGTGAATTGGGGCGATGACACCAGAGATCTCCAAAGTAATTCCCTGCCAAAAGGAATGCAGCTTGTTTTTTCCAATCATGTCAGTTCTGATTCCTTGGCTTGTCAGGGAAAACTCTGGCTTCTCAGCTGGTTCTTAGGGAAATCATGGGTTGCTCAGCCCAGCACATGGAGCTTGCAGGGAGCTTTGTGCATAGGGGGGGAAAAGGCATTGTGGACCCTTGTTGGCATCTGACAAAGTGCACAGGTTGTGCACAGCAGAGTGGACTGGTATCTCTTTGTGGCTTCCCAATAGGAAGTCATTGGTTATTCCGGGTGCAATTACAGCCCATGGTGTGTTTGCTCCACAGGCTGGGTTAGGTATATTCAGCTGAATGTCAAAGGATTCCTTTGCACTGCAAAACACATGGACCAGGAAAGGAGCAGCATGCTGGCCAGCCACTGTACCAGCTAATCTGGAATCTGATGGCCATGTTACCTGAAGCCCATGCTTTTACACGCTGGGATGACTATGTCAGAGGCCTCCACTGCTGGTGATGGGAATAATGTGGACCCAGAAGGTGAGCTTTGGTGTGGTAGGGGGGATTGGGAGGCTCTGTGTCTGCTTGTCCTATTGCAGAAAGACTGGGACAGTCTTTAGAAAGAGGGGGTGCAGGTCATAGAATCACAGCATCACAGACTGGTTTGGATTGGAAGGGACCTCAAAGCTCACCCAGCTCCAGCCCTTGCCACAGGCAGGGACACCTTCCATTAGAGCAGGCTGCATGGCAGGAGCAGGTGTGGGATGCTGTGTGCTGGCATCCCCAGAGCATGCTGAGAAGAGGCAGAGCCAGGGGGTTCAAACCCACAGACCTTGGTTGCTGGCTGTGCTGCTGCGAGGGGGACAGGAACATGTGACGGGGGAAAAAAGCTCCAGCGTGAGCAATATGTGAAGGCCCTTTTGGGATGGTGAACCATCACCAGGTATGTGATGGTTTATGTCCCTCCTGTCAGCTCTTAGGGGGTGAAAGAGCCTTGTGGGGTGCACTGGAGCTGAGCCCCAGCAGCCGGTGCCATTGGGATTACATGGCTCCTTTGTCAGGGCATCAGCAGTGGGCACCCAGCCAGTGGGATGCATCACTGCACAGGCATCGCCGGTGCCAGCATTCCCAGCCTTTGGGAAAGGAGCACCTGCTTCCCACAGGCATCCCTGCTGCAGCTGCTACTGTGGGGACTGTCCCCATGCCCAGGGCCAGGTTCTTCCCCTCCCAGCCCCTTGAAGCTGCAGGCAGGGGGTTTCTGTGCATGCACCATCTTGAGGCACACAGCACTCTCAGTGCCCATTGCCAGCCTGGAAAGGGGAGGCTGCCATGTGCCAGCAGGGAATCCGGAGCTTTCTGGACTTGTCCCTTATAATTGCTATCTGTCTGACCCAGGCACAAAGCTGAGGTCCAGCACAGCCATGGCAGAGCTAGAGAGATGCTGCAATGGGCAGCATCCCTCTTTCCTTAATGTTAACCCCAGCGCCTGCCTGAGCTCCTTAGGAAAGGACGAGAGGATGGGCAGGCTCGTGCTCTCCGGATGAGCTGCAGAGGTGTTGGTGGTCAGTGCTGGGGCTGTGTGACCAAGCACCCCATTATCACCCCCCACAACCCCAGCACCCACAGCTCCTTATCTCTCCTCCCAGCTCTGGCGAGGTCCCTGTTGAGAGCTGGAGCAGAAGCAATTGGTCCCTGTGCCCCTCTGCAGGCTCTTCCCAGCTGATGTGTCCATCTCTGCCCGGTGCCTGCCTCGCTGTGCCTGGGTGCTGGGAGCCTGGATGCTGTGCTGGGAAATGCTGCTCCCCTGGGGGCTTTTCCAGCCACAGCTTTGTGAGCTCAGACAGACGGGGTTTCTGACAACCTCAGCTTTGAGGCAGGCTCCCTTTTTACATGACTTTGGTGGAAATCTGCACATTAGTGGATGTGTGGAAAAATGGTGTTTGCAAAGCAGAAATGAAATGAAAACCAGCCTGCCCCCTCCCTCCCCCTGTGCAGTGTTATTTGGGAAGTGGGGCCTCTGGTTTGAAGCGCTTGAAGCACAGACACATCTTTCTCTTTACTCCCTCTACTTCCCTGCTCCTTCCTTTGCTTCCATTTCCCTTATTTTCGTTATGTCTCAAGTCCATTCCCAGCAGACTCACACAGCCCTTGCTCCTCTCGTTCCCTGTAGGGTGTAGGGTGTCAGGAGAGGTCTTTTGAAGGGTTTAGTGCGTTAAGTCCCTGTTTTTTCATTTCTGTTTTTGCTGTCTCAGAGCCGAAGCTCTCTACAGAAACTTTGTGCTTTTTACATGAATTAGGCTTTATAATTAATGCCTAATTCCCTGGGGCTGTGCTGTGTGCTGAGGTCCTGCCTGTGCATAGGAAGGGAAGCAGATGGCTTCCCAGGAGCTGCTGGTTTAACTATGGCTGGGGAGCCTGTTTGCATTGGCAGCTTGCTAAAACCCTTGTGTCCTGCTGTGCATCCCAGCCCCTCTGTTTGTGGAGGTGATGCTGTGCTGCAGTCCCATGCCTGCAGGTTGGATTTAACACTGAGGTTTGGGCAGTGCTGCACAAGCTTGTGTGTGTCAGCTTGGATGTGATGTCCTGAGCATCGCGTCTGAGGAGCATGAATGGCTGTACCCAGAGAAGCTGTGGCTGCCCCATCCCTGGCAGTGGTCAAGGCCAGGTTGGACACAGGAGATTGGAGCAAGCAGCTCTAGTGAAAGGTGTCCCTGACCATGGCTGGGGGCTGGAACTGGGTGCATGTCAAGGAGTGGGGCTGAGACCAAAGGGATGCTGCAGGATGCAAGGAGGATGGAGCCGGTGCTGTGGATCAGTGACCACGAAATGCTGTGTCTTTGCATTGTGCGAGCAGCTCTCACGTGGGTTCAGTCGAGCCAAAATAGTCTTTCAGAGAGAGAAGGGACCAGATGTCTTATTATTGCTGTGAACAATGCTGCCCCCGAGCACAGCGATCCATCAGGGGCTCGGCAGAGCCCCACAGGCGACTCCCTGACATGATTTTAGAGCAGGGCCAGGTTCTCACCAATTGTGTGCATTTGTACCCCCTGACAAATAGCTGTTTGACTCCGGTTTTGTTCAAAGCCGTGGTGGTGTCAAGCACAGGGCTCCTATTCAAGTGCCCACCAACGATGGTCCACAGCTCACTGTTTCCTCTTCTTTCATCACTTTGTTTCCCTGTGGCAGTCACTGGGAACTTTGTCTTGTTTTATCTTTTAGGGGTTTTGAAAGACAAATTTCAAGGATTTATCGGCAGCAAAACAGTGCCTCTTATGAGGTTTGGTGTGAGGAATCCCGTTTGCATGGATATGTTGCTGACGTGGCACTTGATTGCTCTTTATTTTGTTGGTATATTTTTTAATATATATTTGATATCTAGAATCCTCAAGCAAAGACTCATAACTATTGAGAAAAGCAGCCCTCTATAGTGGACCAGCTCCTCCTTAGTAGTGGTTCCTCTTCAGTGTGGGAGATGTGCTCCAGACTGCTCTGAGCACTTTGGCTGGGGAGGATTAGTACCAAGTGCTTGTCCTGCTGTATAAACCTGCACAGGTAAGGTGTTGAATTTAGCCTGCTTTCTAAGTGATGTGTGTGCCCAAAGTTGCCTGTAGAGAATAGGCCCCAGGTGTGGCATGGGCTGTACAAACACATAGTGCAGTGTGAGCCCCCAGGGTGCTGGTAAACCCATGCGGACCATGCAGCCCTGCTTGCAGAGTGCCACCATGATGTTTCTGCCCACTGCTCCTGGTTATTAACAGCTTGGTTTTATAAATGAGGAGCCCTTTGTATTCTGCAGGCAGTGACTTCCTGATGTGCTTCTCCAGCTCAAGTTCCCCTTTGACTTCAGTGAGTGTTTTCTGTGCTCAGGGAGCGTTTTCCATCATTTGGAGCCTGAAGGGAAAGAGGATTTATGGAACGGGGAGTGTGAGGCACCAGCTCAGCAAATACCAAAGCATCTATGTAAGCGTTTGTACGCTGGAGATGTAAGTACACAAGTGGTCTTGATCTTAAGCTACTCTGTATTGCTGGGTCCAAAGGCTGAACTGGGAACATGCAACACAGTTTGCATGCTGGCATTTTGAGATATCTTCTCTAAGGAAAGGTTTCTCTCTGCTGTGATTTCGCATCTTCTTCCAATCGCTCTCAGTCTGTTTAGCAGACTTACAGCCCCTCAGCACGTGCTGAATGTCACATCGTCTGTGCAGTCGATTAATCATTTTCTTATGGTCTTAGCCTCAATTCTCCCAAATTTTGGCAAGGACATTGTAATATCTGACCTATTATTGTTTCTCTCTCCTTCTGACCTGCTGATGTCCCCCAGCTATAGGTCAGCATTATGGAGGTCTTTGGTGGCCCTTCCAATTCCCTTGTACTTTAGAGATCAGCTTTCACTACAGCCTTCAAAGTCATCTCTCAGCACATTGCAAGCTTCTTTCTATGCAGGTGAAGCCATGAGTTAGTGTGTGTGTCTGTGTGTGTCTTGTGGTGGATAATGGGAGCATCTTCACTGGTAATTGTAAAGTCAGGATCCGTAATTAATTCTTCTATAAAGCTCTCAACCTCAAGGTGAGCCTTTATCCATCCATTAGTGGAGGGGAGGGACGCACTTGTCTAGAGGCAGAAGATGGGAGCAGGGAGGAAAGAGAACTGGCTCCTTTATGTGAATGATAAATATTGTTCCCTTCATGCCTCAAATAAAATGAAATTGTGGCTAAAACCAGTGAGGTTTGACCTCTTGGAACACAGACTTCAAAAGGATTGGAGAAAATAGTCCCAGAGCAGGCACTGAAGACCCCATCCCGCAGATTCCTTTCATTCCAAGGCAAGCCCAGTGATACCTGTGTGAGTCTTTGTAAATGTTTGTTTAACCTGTTTCTGGCACTGTTGAAATGTGCCTTTTCCCTTTGCAGATGTGAGGCTCAGGAGCACATGCACGTGCTCGGGTTCTGCTGTTAACCCCCAGGAGCTGTGGCTTAGGGAAAAGCACCAAATACTGCAAGAGCTGTTAACACTTCATTATTTGCATAAGTGGGTTTTTTACCACCGCCCCTTTCTTTTTTAATAGCAACTTGGAAACAGTTTAAAACTCTTTCCATGCAAAGCTCTGTCAGAGAAGAGATGGTTTTGTCACAAACTTTCATGCAGAACTGATTATACAGCCCGATGTACTGGAGCCTTCCATGGAAGAAGAACTTGATGTACCTCCATATACACTTATCAGGCAGCAGGACTTGTTCTGCCAGATTCAAAGGCAAGAGAGGAGTCCCCTAGGGGTGACAGTAATCTCTAACAAAAGCAGATAGTGTCTGACAAATCTAATTAGTATTGAGGATTCGGAGCCTGCTGAGCTGGAGAGCGTGGCGGTACGGCCCTGTGTTAGTAAGGGTACGTGCTTGAGGACCATGCAGCTTTGCCAAAGGAGAAATGCAGATCAAGGAAAAGCTGAAGTAGATGCTCAAGTATTTGTTGGTTGGCTGGACTAGCTGAAGACAGAAGGGGCAAACAAACCACAATAATCAAAATCTCTTTCAGTTGACTCTATTGAAGGCTTTGGGGGCACTCTTCAGAGAATAGTTAAACACAGTCTTAATTCAGTGTCTTTCATTTGCCCTGAAGAACTACATTTTTGGAGACTAACATGTAAAAAACCCAACAAACCAAACCAAAACTCCAAAACACAACAGGTTCTGGGGGGTTTTGTAGGTAAAATGTAGCCCATAGCTGTATTTGGTGCAACTGTAATCTATCATTGAGCACAGCCTATGGTGGTGGGCTAATAGAAATGTGTCTCTGCAGGTGATGGCAAGCTGGCTTTTCACCTCGTGGGCTGATGGCTACCTTTTGAAGACCCTCCTGGTCGTTAAGGGGTGTACTGTGATCCTGTTTCTAAGACTCCGATGCTCACTTATTCCACTAGAAAGCTGAAAGGAGAGTGGTGTGTTGTAATACCATGAACTGCTTTGGAGATACTTAAGTGTAAGTGCATTCAGACATGGTTTATATTCACCACTGGGCTTGGGATTTCTTCCAGGAGATCCCAGCATTCTTGTATGTCTTGTCCCTGCAGGTTCCAGGGACACTGACAGATGGCTGAGCTCTCATGGGTGGTTCTGGTTTGTGGGGTTCCTTCGGGCAGGAAGCTTCCCCAGTGAGTGTGATTGCTTTGATTTGGGTTTTTCTTTTGTTCGTTGCACAATTCCTTGGAATAACGCCTTTCACCCTGTCTCCACATGATTGGTTTTTCCTCTGCGTCCCACTCAGTGACTCAAGTCAAAGGCATCTTTTCCAGTGCAGTTTCTTTGGGGTTTTTTTGTCTTTCCAGATGTGCGTGAGCTCAAGGACAACAACTGGAATGGAGACAAGTGTTAAGAGCAGCACTGATACTCAGCTCTAGTTCTCTCAGAAGGTGAAAAGGGATGAGGCTTTGATGTAGTGCGGAGGATCCTCATTTTCAATCCAATTGGAGTTGATGACTGGACCCCTTTGGAGCTGAGCAGGTGACCATGGAGCTGGTTTATTCTCTAGCAGTACTGGCAAGCATTTTGGATGAAACCACCACCAAATTTATGGCCTCCGTACTTATCTCCCAGTTGATGCTTTAAGTACCTCTACTCAGCCTGCCTGATCCTGGAGTCTTTAGAGTGATATGAAGTTCTACCTACGCTTTGGTCTCAACAAGCTGGAGTCTGTCTACTGACAGAGGCTGATCAGGATAGAGATATCAGGTACCTGCATGTCTCAGTTTGAAGGCTCGGCTTCCCCAGATCCCCAGGCTCATGAGATGAGACCTGCTTGTAAATCCAGCTGTCACTCCACGCACTGGCCATGGGGCTGCAGGACATGATGTTCCCCTGTAAGGACTTGTGTTGAAACACTTGTCCAAGAGAACAGCCAACCCAGATCACTTGCTTTCTGTTTGCCAGCCTGAAAGATCCTCACCACAACTGCATCTCTGAAACTGAACAAAAACATGGCAAAGACTGATGGGCAAGGAAAGGAACCAGTACCACCTCCTCCCACCACCCGGAGCACTCCAAGGGGACTGCC
The DNA here is from genome assembly GCA_039877255.1 of Loriculus beryllinus. Classification (NCBI taxonomy): domain Eukaryota; kingdom Metazoa; phylum Chordata; class Aves; order Psittaciformes; family Psittacidae; genus Loriculus; species Loriculus beryllinus. The sequence goes on along the minus strand of JBCJKH010004982.1, from coordinate 5,967 downwards.
CATTGGGTCACAATTCCCCTTTGGAGAGCCCAGCACCATCCATCTCTCCCTGCAAGGAGTGTCCAGGATCAAGGCACTCATATTTCCAGCTTGGACTCTCCACAGCCAAAGAAAACTTCTTAAATACTTCTGAACTTGGGAAAGACCCTCAGATACCATAATGAACCCAGAAATGCTTGGGTTACTTGCTGCTGATAACCATGGAGGTGTTGCCAGCACTGGGAATAGCTCTGCTGTCATCACAACATGGGAAAAGGCTGGCTGAGCAGTCAGACGCCTTCATGCATGTTTGTGAGGAGCCCAGGCTGATGTACTCAAAATGGGGTGTTTGGCTGCCGGGCTCTCGTAGCTCCTATTAAGTTCTGATCTGGCTTTGGAAATCCCAGCCCATGTATAAGTCAAGCTGGCTTGATTCAACTTACTCTTTCCTACCCAGCAGGCAATGCCTTACTCTGAAGTGGGAAGGAATGCGCCTCTGCTATGCTGGGACTACGGGTTTCTGATGGGTTCTGGCCTCTTGCTTCCTGGGATATGTGTTCCTCTTTGCAGTGGAGAACTGTGCTTTCCACCCTGCTACGAAGCTAGATGCTTCTCCCCTTGGTAGACCCTGCTTTTAATCCTTCTCCCCAAGCTGAGGTTTTTCACTGAATTCCTCCTGGCAGAGTTTCCTTCCTTTCATGTTGTGCAAAGACCTGGCAGTGGGGTCAGGACTTGTAATCCACAGCTGGCCTGAGGTCCTGTGATCCACAGCACCATGAGAGAAGCTGGGAATGAGCAGGCGGAATTCCTGTGTGTCTCAGAGGGAACAGTGTCTGATGTGCAAGCTCAAATGCTTTTGTCTAAAGTGAAGTCTGTGCAGCCAAGTCCCTTTGCATTGGAATTGCAATGTTAATTAGACCTGACTGTGAATTTCCCAATGTTGGTATACAGGGATTTTTGCAGATTGAAGTTTCCAGCTGAAGGTGCATTGACAGAATGGAGAGGTTTTGCCAAAGCATGTCTTAAACCCAAACCAAACCTGAATCCCTTTTAGAACACAGCTAACCTGACATGCCCATAGTCCCACAAGAGGTCTGTGGCACAGCAAGGAGCAGGACTGCTGCTTTTCTATTCCTTGGACCCACATTTGGTGCTATGGGGTTGCTTTTCCAGCTGGGAGTGACCTCATCCAGAGCTTGGCTTCACCAGAGCAGAGTCAGTGCTTAGTGTCTTCAACATCAGTGCTTCCAGCCACAGCCATGGAACGGGGGAAATGGAGCTGAGATCATGTCAAGTGATCATTGCAGGAGAAAGAGACTGAAAGTACGTCCATTTCTGCCTCCTGTCTGTGATGTTTCAGCTGTCCATGGATAACCGGGTGGCTGCTGGGAATAGAAGGACCATGACTGTCATCTCTTCTGGTCCCTGCCAAGGTAAGGAAGCTCCAAAAGAGATTACAACTATGTTTCTTCATTTTGTTGTAGGAGCTCATGTAAGTTGCTCCTCTGTGCTCTGGTATTTCATAGAGTCATAGAACCATAGAATGGTCTGGGTTGGAAGGGACCTTAAAGGTCATCCAGTTCCAACCCCTGCCACGGGCAGTGACACCTTCCACTAGAGCAGCTTGCTCCAAGCCCCTGTGTCCAACCTGCCAGGAATGAGGCATTTCATTGCAGTACAGCTTTGTATAGGTGTGAAGGAGTATCTTTAAGTGACACCTCTGTAATGGCCTTAAGAGAATCAGAACATTAAGAAGGCTGAAGGGCTGCTTAGACTAATCATTCCTAGCTCATGTTTCCAAACACAGCGTACCATCTCCCCTCATCGGAGGCCAGACAGGGCTTGATGTACTGTGCAAATAGGGAGGTATTTTTTGTATGCTGCAACATTATCTACAGCACCAGACACTGATTCATGTGCTAAGTTGGTACGGATGGGTGCTGTAAATTGTGTGTTACATTGTCATTGCCATAATTTGTGCTTGTTACTTAACCATAAGGAGAGCTTTAGACATTGTGTGCATTTTGATTATAACTGCTACAGAAGTTCCTAACTTGCAAACCTGACATTTTTGCACCTCTCTGACCTTTACCACATGAATAGCAGTGCAGGCTTGGCAGCACTTTGCTTTTCTTAGCACTTTGGATGCCATAAAATCACAGAGCATCCCAGGCATCCCAAGGAAATGTGTGTCTTAATTTATTTCAGCCTTGAGAATATTCTTGGGCTATTTTGCTCACCAGCCCTTCAAAGGATGTGCATGAACTCTCATCCACCTCCCATCTTGGCTTAGTGAAGGATGCTTGCCCAGTATTCAACTGCCCTGAGCCTTGGGTTGAGCCAATGTTCCTTATCTTTCTGTGGGTGATGATAATGGCTTTGCAGAGCGTGTACTCCTAATGTCACTCACAAGAAGAAAAGTCACTGAAATCTGGAAGAGTCTCTTTAATGTTGCTATTTATAAGCCCAGATGAACGTGTCCTTTAGAGATTATTGCCTCCTGCTCCTTCTCTTGGCTCCAGCCTCTATGTTCCTAGTCAGTCTTTGGCTTTCCTTCCGTTTTCTAGGGCAGTTGTTGTGCTGCCCTGATGCTCAGATCCTGTGTCCAGCCTGACACAGGTTCTCATTGGAAACTGCTTGTTTGGCCAGCCTGACATCTCTGCTATTCCACACAGGAGCTTGTTTTCTCACAGGAGTTGTCTTCTCAGTGGTGCTATGGGTCACAGCACAAAACATTACTGTGTAATGGAGAAACTGAGGAGCTAAAGGTGAGATCCTGATTGCTTCATACGTAACCTGTAAATATATCCTGGACAAAAAACAGTGCTTGAAAGCACCTGATGAGGTTGTTGGGACAGGTCAAAACAGGGAGGGTTCTCTGTGGCAGAGCATGATGGATAAATTCTCCCATTTCCCACTGGCATCAACCGAGTAATCCCTATTGGTACATGTAGAAGCCTCTTGTCACTCCGCTGTGGGTGAACCTCCAGGCATCTGAAGCTGAAGTATCTTAAAGCTGGTTGAATGGGTCTTACAGATGTCAAGCCTTGCAAACCAGGTTCATTCTCCTGGGGTGCTTTGCTCTGCTGTCCTTGCTTTGGGACTCTGCTGCTTGACTGTACCTTGCTTTCTTCTCAGTCCTTCCCTCTATGTGTGACCCTGATGGGCCACCTAACAATGGGGGATTCAGATTACTACTTCTTTCAAGTCTTGAAGGCTTAAGCAAAGCCTTCCAGGCAAGGTCAAGAACAAAGATTTGAGGAAGGAGGGGAAGGACTTTGCTGTGGAGGATCACACTTTGACTGCTATCTTAATTCAATTAAACTCAGCATTGTGCATGATGAACTCAGCTAAAATCCATGCTCCCAAATTCTCTCAGTGCATTATTAGCTATTTTAATTGTTTTACACTCTTTTCTGCATGTTGTCTCTGATGTGCTTAACATGAGGAGCTTTGTCTTCCTTCATACAATTGCTGCTGGGACCTTGGCACCCGGGATTCTGGTTTGGGAAATGCATCAGACCAGCCCCACGAATGGGCCGTAATATGTTGATGACATTGCTTTGCCCAGAGGCTGCTGCAGTGAAGGAAGTCTAATCACAGACTTCTACAGGCTTTGGATTAAATCTCCAGCAAAGCTGCTCTAAGAGAACTCTCAACGCACTGCTATTTCCTGCAAATTCAGCCTATACGGGAGCAGGAATCACAAGATTTCTCATTCAGAGGGCTTTAACCAGCCCTTCTTGCCTGTTAAGTGAGGTCCAACCCATAAGCTTTATGATTACAGCTACCAGAGACCTATGTAAGGGCTGAATTGCTCCTTTATTTTAAGCATTGCTTCAGGTACAAGGTTGGTCAAAGCAGCACTGGTGGAGGAAGAGCAAAGAATGTACACATCTCCATGTGTGATGTTACTTCAATTTCCAGCTCCTTCCTACTTGGGGAAATACTTATTTGCAGATGGTGCAGTTGCAGTGCAGTTGTATGCTACCCCATTGTTAGCTGGATGGATTTATTACTGCAGATGCATCTGCTATCTCATTTCCCCTCACCAAAATGTGGAATGGTTCTGCTCAAACCCCATCCAATGGCAAGGCATAAAACCTCAACATCTATCAACTTGACAGGTCGGTTTGTGGTTGTTTTCTTTACATACAGGGTAGGCTTGGCATGGACAAAGGCTCTGCTGCATCTCCTGGGGATCTGGAATCCTTCTGGGGCCAGATATGGAGAGACTGTTCCTTGCAGGAAAAGCAGTTGCCATGGTGGACAGCAGCCTTACTGTTTGGTGTGCTCAATTCTGTCCCCATCACACCTCTTGGAGGAAATGGGAAAGGAAAAACGCTGTGTTTCAGGAGGAGGGGAAATGGAGATGCTGCAGTCCCTTCCTCAGATGGAATTGAAGAGTTCTGAAGACATAATAAAGGATATGGATGCAATTGGCTCGGAGCAAGCTGCTCTAGTGGAAGGTGTCCCTGCCCGTGGCAGGGGGTTGGGACTGGGTGAGCTTTAAGGTCCCTTCCACTCCAGACCATGCCATGGTTCTATGATCCTATGATGTGTCTCACAGGTCACATGGATTTCATCCTGGCCTCTGTAGCGGAGAAACTCAAAACTATCCCAGAATGACTTTGAAAGAGCAGTTCCCTCCTTTTCCACCCAAAGCAGAGCTCGACCAGCAGTACTTCAGGGTTAGAGCCCCAGGCTGGGTCAGGTATCTTCAACAGGTTATTTCGGAGCCTGTGCAGGTCTCTATGCCCTGGTTACTCTCTCTGAGATTTCCAAACTTTCTTGGCTAGCAGCAGTACTCATTAAACAGCAACCACAGAAATGCAGGTCTTGCTTCACTGCACACACTTGGATGAGAGCTGGTTATGGCTGTTTCTTATCCGTAGCTCTTTAGATCTGCATTTACGTATGTGTCATTTATGAAAATGAGGTGAAGCAGGATTCCTTGCATGAACAATCATTGTTTTCCTTATGACCTGCTCAGGGATTTCATCTTTTTCTTCAACTCAACATTTCAATTCATTTCTTTCTGAAAAAAAGAAAAGCAAAAAGAGATATGCACTGGTTATTTATATGTGTACAGCCCATATTTGTGTGGGTTTAGTGCTGATAGCCTGCATGTGTGTTTACAATAGCCCTTGTGTTATCCCAGCCGGCAGCCTAAAAACACTTCCAAATTATTCCACATCAGAAGCAAAGAGGGTTTGGATAGACTCCTAGGGGAAAGTCTTGAAGTGGTGCCCAAACCTCAGTCCCAGTGCTGTAAGTCAGGCACGTGGCTGATATTTTATCCACCCCAAGCTGGACTTTCACAAAGTGTTTTATTTGTGGAGGGAACGGGAACTTGGGAGCAATTTTAATCAGTGATTTCTTGGAGATGGGTTTCCTCTGCTCCTTTGTCCTCTCTTCCTCTCCTGACACACGTGTGTGCACTCTGCCCATGTTTTCTAAGAAGTGATGGAAAGTATGTGCATGTAAGCACAAGGACCTGGCTGTACTAAACCAAACCTCCCTGTGCATAAGGGTTGACCTGGTTACAATCTGTGCTTTTGGAATGGAGCTGATTTTATGCATGAAACACTTGAATAACTGTAAGTGGATGAACACCGGGGATTTCAGTTCTGTCCCTGTGATTTGGTGTTTGCTGGTAAACTGGCCGGGACTGAGCACTGATGGACTTTCCAGGTCTGAACTCCACAGGCAGCGCCCTAGGACATGATGTCCTGAGTCAGGTGCCTCCCAGCCAAGCTGAGAAACCCTTTGGACCAGACAACCCAGGGAATCAGCCAGCCCTTAAACCTCTGAAACCTCTCAGCAGCACAGACAGTCAGGTAGGGCTGCCTCAGTGTTCAGGACCCTAAAACCCCTGTCACGGGCAGGGACCCCTTCCACTGGAGCAGGGTGCTCCAAGCCCCTGTGTCCAACCTGACCTTGAACACTGCCAGGGATGGGGCAGCCACAGCTTCTCTGGGCACCCTG
>JBCJKH010004978.1:21005-33056 GCA_039877255.1 Loriculus beryllinus | reverse complement strand
TTTTAATAAACGAGGGGCTACTAAAGCCCTTCTTTCTCTGCTTTCAGAATGTTGCTCTGAGAAGCTTCAAAAGTCCTTTATTTTATCTGTGTTCAAGAAACCAATACATTGACATGTCAGTGAATAATATACCCTGCTTCTTCCTACCGCTGCATGAGAGAAAGAGGATGACTAGTGTACCTACCACCTTTGGGGAATTTTCCTTTTCCCACCTCTGAGCTTGGATGGTGCTGAGCACTTCTAACAGGTCCTGGGCAAACCTGACTCTCCCTGAACTGTAACCATGTAGTCCTGTACTGTAGTATTGCCATTGCGAGTCACAGGCCATAAGATCAGTACCAAGTCTGCAGTCTGCAAAGCCTCAAGACTGAGGTCTCTTGGTCTTGCTCCTCCTGAACAGCATCTTGTAATCACTGCAGCTTTCTTTTATTTGGTTTAACTGTGGCAGCAACTTCTTTAATTGACTGGGTGTCTATGGCTAATTTGTTCTACTTTTGTTTATCTTTGTGCACCACCCTCAATGTGCAACACCCTCAGCATGCTCCTGAGATGATATAAAATGCCCATAGAGGTTGGAGCACCCACCAATAATCCTTTTCCACTATGACCATTTTCCCTTTTGAACTACTCTTAGCGTCATCTCTGGGCTTTCCACTTGTTAGCTTTTGAGGTTGCAATCTCATCTGTTTAGTTGACGGTCTTCTCTAGCCACTGACTCCTCAGCTATGTACACAAGCTCCCAAGGTAGATATTTTGCCATTGCAACTGTTCCACTTGAAATGGTTAAATTTTGGGGATTCCTTCTTTGTTTAGAAATGCTGAGTCAGTGGTTTATTTATAACAATTTATAACAATAAATTACTTCAAAGGGTGAGCAACATTCCACTCACTATCGAGAGAGTATTTGCAGGAGTAAACATAAACTTTTTGCCAAAGTTTAAAATACATCAAGCCATTTCTGAATTAAGTGATTGGAAAAGAACATGTGTTTCTAAACTATCATCAAATTAATACACTGTTTTAACCTTAAAGACTGTTTGAGGAGGAAACTGTGTTTAAATTCCGTGCAGGTTAAAATTCAGATCCTATGTTTTAGGAGTTTTTGTATAGACGACATAGTGGTAAGTCTTGCATGCAATAGGAGATTTAAAACACAAGCCAAAAGAAAAAAGACTTGTGAAGCAAGGGAGTTTAGCTTTATGAAGTGACTTTTCAGACAGAAAAGATTAGCCTACAGAAAGGCAGAAAGCTAAAATTAAGTACTTTGTTAATGTTAGTAAAAAAAATGAGTCTATTGATGATTTGTGGTTAACTAACTGAGCACCGAGACATGCAAACTCAGTAAAAAAGATGTGGTTACAAAACAGGTCTCTGTTGGCAGAGTTATTTCCGTTTTCACAAAGCTAATGGATAGCAGAGATAATTATTTGCTGCATAAAGTGCTGTCTAAGCTTCAACAAGTTTATCCTCTCAGCTCCAAAAGGTAGCATGGGAATAAGCAGTTAATGACTGGTCAACCCAATCTGCTGGAGTTCCTCTTTAGTTCCATGTCCCCTCACAGGCAAGACCACAAAGGGATGTAGGACTGACTTCAGAAACTCTTGATTCCCTATCTTGTGCTTAAGTCTCTGTTTCTAAAGAGGGTGAGAAAGGGGCTGGCTGTATTACCTTTTACCTTACTGGAAGGTTGGGAGAAGCCTAGACAGCCAACTGTCTGCCTGAAATGAATCCTGTTGCCTTGTATTTCCATTTATTTCTCTGTGTGTTCTAGTCTTTGCAGAAACTGAAAGCTTTCAGGGTTTACAGTTCAATGGTAACTGTATTAGCAGTGGTGCTGACATCACTTGCTAACATTTAGCATTTACTTCGATAACTTCTTTTACAGGCTGTGGAAAAAGTTAGCTTTAATTTTTTCCTCATGGCTTCTTTTTCTTCTTACTTAACACATCATCATTCTTTTACTTATAGGAAGAGCGAGTTGGATTTGGCTATATAGAGATTGTGACTTTGCTAAAGATTATAGATAGTTTTTTGTCATGTTATTTCTGACTAGCTTTCCTCAAGCTATCCCAAGTCAGTTATCCATGAGCAATAGAGCAAACATGGTTCTTCTTGTCCTGAAGCTATGTAAATCCTACCATGCGTATGTCAGAGCTACTTGAAAGGCTTTATGGAGGCATTTTGCACATATGCAATTTATTCATAGGTTGGTTGAAGGCATGATTCAGGAGAACTCTAAACCAACACTTAGTTATGATGAAACCTTAATATAACAAGTCAATCAACAAACATTAGGGAAAAAGCTTGTAAAGACAGGAGAGGGAACCATGCTTTTCCAAGTCATCCAAGCAGTAAACACCTAAGTGAACTCGAAGCAATTGGTCTAAGCCAGAATATGATGGGAATTCTATATATCAGCCCAAGATGTTTGTAAGGCCAGATGTTTATATTTACATGGAAGAAGCTATACGATTTGCTGGAGCATGGCCATTAATTAAGTTTTATTTCAGAATTACATCTTTAAAATAACTTACTGGCATTTAGTTTTATGTTAGCTCCAAGATAATGAACTGAAGAGTCTTTTATGCATAAGAATTCTGGACAAAGAAACAAAAAAGCAAGAAGTACAATGTAACCTTAGAATTAGAAAGACTTTTTCATTACTTGTGGTTAATTATCTCCAGAACTGCCAGCTCTATGCCATTTGGACAAAGAAGTGGAAATTTGTTTCCTCTTCCATGAAACAAACACTGCATTTATGCCTCCTGAATATAGAAACAGGTTTTGCAACCCTAATTATAAACAATTCTTTATTCTCAGTTCAGAATCTATAATCTCTTCTGTAACAAGAAGTAGCGTCACTAACAAATAGACTGATCCCATACAGAAAACTTCAGTATTAGTGTTAGAGAAGGACACTATACACTTTGATTTTGGAAGGGGAGTCTGACACTGGTATCCTAAATTGAAAATGAACCCATGCTTTTCAGAAATACACCTACTGTGCTTTAAGGTGATGCTCGAGTCACCAAAAAGGAAATAGTTTTTCAGAACAGGAGATTTGCTGCTAAAAGACAGGAGAAGAAATGATCTGCTTTCTTTTTTCTGTTTTATTCTTCATGGGAATTACAATTATCACCTTAAACTAGACTGGCTCCTCTTCCATCATCACATATTTTTAGATATTTACCACAGGAAGTGTTACAGGTCATAACAAAGGTTGGGGTCTTTGACACCATGTATCAGGAGAGCTGGCTGGTAATTTTCTGCTAACATTGTATTTCTGTGGAGAAAGCTTAATTTTCCTGATGTTTTCCTATACCTCCCAGCAGACCATTCCAAATCAAGTGTCTCATTGTGTTTGGCTTTGAGGTATTAGGTACAAAATAAGCACCTTTCTGGCAGCCAGGTTTTGGCTGAAGCCCAATACGAGAGGGATGTAATAGGAAGGCCTGTTGGATCAAGCAGATCACAGGTGAGTTGAGTTTGGAAACAGCCCACCTGTGAATGCCAGCAAGGCTTAGCCATGGGATAAGTGCTCAGACCTGTCAAGACTTCACAGGACCTCTAAGCACAAAGGGAACATTTTTGTAAGAAATAACAGCATTTCCAAGAGTAGACTTCAATGGAGAGAGTCTTTCGGGGCAACCTAGGCTATGGTACTTGTCCTACTGTATGACTCCAACCCTGGGTGACTTGTCCCTGCTCCTACACAGGAAGAGCAGAAAGCAGTTTTACAGACATATAGCCAGTCTTTCGCACAAAACTCTCTCCTATTCGCTTGTTTGTCCCATAAATTAAAGAACTACATATGTGGCTGTACATAAAAACTATGGGGGACAGAAACCTTTGCTACCTTTTAAAGAAAGACTTGTGTTTTCCTTACAGTCAACCTAAATTTTGCTTCATCCTTTTCCACCCCTTGCAGCCTTCTCTAGCCACCTGGCTGCCCTTTGCTTTCTGTAGGCTCCATCCCTTCTCTGACTCCGCCGGTAGCCGTGCAAGTCAAAGTCCTTACACTTTTCCTCACTGCTTACTCTATCCTTTTCCTCTGTGTATCGATATTTGCTAGTGTGGCCCTGCCGAGTACAAGTATACAATGTCCTGTGTAGTGTCATTTAAAGGCTTTCCCACACCAGGCTTGCTACATCTGTGCCACCTTCTGGATGTTTAGTGAATCATGTTTATCCCGGAGCATGTCTGGCAGTTGCATGTTCTGACTAACGTGTAAAGCTCTTTACCAAATGTTACCACTTCCTGAAATCAGTAAAGGGCAGATTACTGATATCGGGAGAGGGACAAGGTTTTAGGGCCAGGGTCACAGCTTCAGATGTGTTTCCTTTGTTTACTGTCTGTATACTAGGAAAAGTGATTGCTCTGCTGCTCAGTGAACTGTCACTTCCATGCTAAGAATAGTTACTGAATTTAGCAAAAAATTGTTTTTAATAGCGAAGTGAATTTCCCTCAGTTAAGCATTTATCAAATGCTTTTTTTATGCAGAGTGCACCTGTTTAGAATTTTCACAGGTTTGGGTTTTTTGTCTGCAATATGTTTAAGTTATAATTTCCTTTCCCTTACTTTCTCATCTTTTACATCAGGGTTTCATGTCACTATTTCTTCAAGACCTATAGCTCACTTTCTTTCTTCTGTTTTAGCTAGACCTGTATCTGAATGATGTACAATTTATGATTTCCCTAGATGATGAAGGAACACCTTCATTTTGGTCATTGTTCTGCTATTATTTATATATAAATTGAAATAAAATAAGACTGTGGCTTTCTTTGATGAAAACTAGCTAGAATTCTTCAGTAGTCTCTCTAGTATAAAGTCCAGAATTAGTGAGGACTTCAGTCAATAAACAACTTCTTTCTTGCATATTTAAATGTTAGCAACGTGCTTAAATGACTTCCTAAATCACAGCCTGGATAGCAAACTCAGGGAGATAATTTCAGCTTTAGACAGGGAATGAATAATACTAATTACTTAAGGCTTCCACTTAATCTCCTCCAGAAATGCAAATAATTCATAGGAAAAACAGAGAAACAGTAGGCTATTTTGTTATTTTAAATGCTGTATTCCACTAGGCAGTTCTAGCCTGATCAATGAGGCTGTGGTGCTGTATAATTCCTTGATTTTAAAGTCAAACACTAAACAATTTGTTTTTAGAAATTAATATCATAATTGCCACAAACTGAGACTTAAGAAAGTTGGCTGTCTCAGATATTAAAAATAAACATTGAAAGAAGTCAAGCTTTCATTGCCAGCAAGCAATTACAGTAATTTATTGTTGAATGGTACCTTCATAGACTGATATTACAATCAGCTGGAAAAAAAAAATCATTTTCTCTCCATCATAGATTCAGATTATGGCCAGCAATGAAAGTGTTGAAATTCTTCAATAAGAACAGATTCCAGAAATGAGAAAGATTCATACTTGAGCTCATGTTCACCTGCAAAGACTCAGAATCCTGCATCCTGCTTATTCTACTCCATAGACGAAGGTAAAGATGTGGACATGAAACACTCTTGGCCCAAGTTCTGGATCTCATGTTCAAGGATGGACAACTACAAGGCTCAGGACACTCAGAATGATCCTGCTCTTGCCAAGCTTGCTGTTACCTCAACCAAAATCCCAAACCTTCCCTTCACTTGTCAGGAACCTAGACTGAAAAGTAGAATTCAGTAAATCATACAGCCAGCTTTCAAATTGTCATCCAGTCTTTATTTACAGAGAAGAGCACCATTATTCACCATCTTTGAAGAGCAGACAGTTCCATGGACATTTTGGAAAGCTGAAGGGTGGAGATGTATCACCATCCTAGCAACACATAAGTAAGTACACCTAACAACCTCCCCTCACAGTCCGTACCAGGCTGGGATTCATCTTACCTAAAATATCCAATTAACTGCATAAACTGGTGATCTTTCCTCTCTCTGGATTCTGTGCAGGCAGGAAGCTCCAAGGGGCAATCGACTCTGCCTGATTTGGACATCTACCTCATTGGCAGTTTACCAGCCTAGTCTAGAAGCTTGAATGGTAGTTTGCAAAAGCAAGGTGGAATGGGACTTACCTTGTAATAATTTCACCTTGAAATTTTAAAGCTTTGCAAAGATTAAATTGCAAAAATAGAAGAATAAATGTTGGTGCAAATCAAGTAAGTTATTACCCTTTCAAAGCAGTCTGGAGAACTCAAAGGCAGGCAAAGAGAGAACACTCTCAACTTCTCCCCTGTGAAGAAGATTCATAAAACCAAGCTGACTGTACCACCTTAAAAGAATGGGAATCCTCCTTCTGTGATTATATAATGTCTCTACTTAAAATGAAATAGTTCCAGTTAGCAATCCACCATTATGATTTGTGTTGTTCTAAGTGTAGCTATAATCCATCTTGCTCCAAAATTAGAAATAAACTTCTGGAAGGAGAACTGTAAACATTCAATACTCAGCCACCTTCATTGTTCTGTAAAAAGATATCTTTAATCTAATGACCTGGTCTAGCATGTTTATGGTGTTGCTCCCAAATCCACTTTGTGTTGCTAACAGATTATTTCTGTTTCTTGTTGCTGGTTATTCATTATTTCTCACTAACAGATGTTAAACCCACAGACATTTGGATGAAAACTCTGTTAGATTTGCTTTAAGTTTCCAAACAAGTGTTACAATCCCCTGAACACCCTTTTGTTGTCAGTATACATGAAAAAAACCTGTGCAGCTAACTTATGCACATTCTGCAGTAGAGATTCATGTTTTAAGACCCATGCAGCAAGCATCAGTCTGGTCACAGTTGACTAAACACAGAGAGTCAAGTGTCTTGCCCATGTTCTCATGCTAAGGGCTTGATCCTGTGAGGAGGTAGGCATGCCTTCACATGCAGTGCAGTCAAATAAAGCATGAGCCTTAAGTAAAGGCTCAACCCAATTTAATCTTTCCCTTAGCTTAAAATGCCCAGAGCACTACCAGGCTATGGGAGAGAGAAAATGTGAAATATTTATGTGTGAGAAGCAGACATTCCCCTCATGTAAAGGTTTGCATTTGTGTCTAGTTAACCAAATGGATCGAATTCAAAGTAAGCAAGCACTCTTCTCTAAGAAACCCAGATTCATGAAGGTGTTTCTTGCATTGGCAGGAAGGGAAGGTTTGGGTGTGATGCGGGAAGACAGTTCCTGAGTAGGTTCATCATTGCTTTGTTCCTCACGGAACCATTTGTATCGAGACATACAGTTTGTGGGGTCCTGCCTGCTTTCTATAAAAATAAGCTGCATTAAGCAAATGCACAAGACAGAAGTTGACCCAGCGTTAACTTCAAGCCATCCTGATTAGCAAATAAGTCTTTATCTTCATGTGTGAATCCAAATAGCAAGGGCAGCTCTACACAGAGCAAGTTTAGTCAAAAATGGCCAATATTTAGTAGCAAATTTAGAAAAGTCAACAGTCATACTGCTCTTATTTCCAGAAGGTGAACATACGTATGTGCAGAACACTTGCTATGTGCATGCTGATAAATTCAGTGTGCTCTTGACCATTCTCTGGAACCAGAGGTAAAAGGCAAGGAAAAGCCACATTGTGAAATCTCAGCCTCTCTGCCAACTCAGCTATATACAAAGTATTTATCGGGGACTGCCTCTGGGACATGCTGACTTCCAAAAGAGGACCAAGAGACATTTGGGAAAACTCTATCTGTCTAAGACTAAAACCATATTAGGGACTTCTTTAAAAGCCATACTGAATAGGAGACAAATTTACAGCATCTGAGAATGTTTCATGGCACTTTTGAATTTACTGGTAGAAATGTGACCTCTATAGAAAGACATGGTTGATGAACTAATAAAAAAATACACCCCACAGATTTAATGTTACAGAAGGGTTTACAACAAGAGAGAAATAGATAGCAGGAGTGACACTTAAACTGGATTTGAAGGGATTGATTTTGCCTCTTTTTAGCTTGAATATCTAGTGTAATTTCCTTTCAATGATTTTTTCTTCACATGAAAGATGAGTTTCTGAAGAGAAGTCTGTTGTAACTGGAAATTAATTTTACATGCTTCAGCATACTGAAACTCTTTGACTTTTCAGTATAGATAAAGAGAAAAAGAGATATATTCCATGAAACTTAGCAGATTCCAGTATATGTCCCTCCAAGATTTGCAAACCTGGCTAGCTGGCCATCCATGCTGTAAACGTTATGTTTAAAATGGCTGTCTCTCTTGGTTAACCCAGCAGAGATGGAGTAATTAACTACCTGGATCTGCTGTGCTCTCAGATATACTGTTCCCAGCTTAAGTTTCCATTGGTTTACTGGGATTTGGGACAAGCCCTGCAACAACAACAAAAAAAGTCTGCTGTGTCTCCTATCAGGGGCAGACTTCTATGCAGTCACAGAAAAAGAGTGGCATATTTTGTGATGAAAGACTTATAATGCAGCATGCATATACACATACAGAGGTGAGGTTTTAAGACCTTCAACTACTGAGTAAGATCCAGAGAAAATCCTGTTTAGCAGCTACAGCTAAGGCTACTAAGGAATTCTTGTGAGGAGAGGCTCTTAAAGCACTGCTATTCCATTTCTGCCATGGCAAACTATTCTAGAAATGGCATAATCTATGCAGAACAGGGAAACAAAAGCAGTACTTGGACCTACCAATGTCCTCCTCTATTAGCTCTGATAGCTCAGTAGAAATAAGAGCAAGTCAGATGAATGAAGTATTCCTATTATTTTTCTTTTTTAAAAGCTAACTACTGATTCATTTTTCCATATCAAGCATAAAAGTTTGTGTAATTTGTGGAGAGGTGAAAGATTCCTATTTTAAAAAAGCACTTTTTTTCCTTACCTTTTTAGTCAAAATGTCTGGAAACTGAAGAACCCACTACTTCCATAAACACTCCCTCCTTCTGCATTGACTAGTAGCTGGAGAATAAGACTGTTCCTTGCATCCATTCTTAAGAATTTATAATGGAAAAAACACACGCACATATAGACATACACATAATGTACATCTTTAATACATAAACACACTCTGCAATGATCAGAGAGGATACAGAAGAACCAACAGCATGGTTTTCAAATCTCAGCACATTTATTTCTCACTGCAGCCTGAAGTGGTTTCCCCACAAGACGAGTCCGTGTAGATGCAGTTAAGTGACTTTGTATACAGTTATACAAAGTAGAGGTATGAAAAGTTGTTGTACCCCAAATGAGGGAGTACTGCTGTTTCCTTCTACTTTGGATTGCACCTGTTCATGGTTTTCAAGACAGTGGCATTTGGTTCTGGTAGTACTGACAGCATCATTAACAAATCTGAAGCAAGCAAAACAAAACTTGCTGTTTTCAATCAAGTTTCACATTCCCTCCCTCCTCTCCCCAGGAATTCTCTGCTAATCACAAATTGCTTTTCTATCTGATAAATAAAATCAATTTACCATGTTTTCCTTCCCTACTTGTTTATGTGCATGAAACAGACTGGCGATGAAAATATTATGTGCACCACCCAGATGCTTTTCTTGCTACTCCACGGCTGGCAGGATCTGAATTGATGTTGCAACCACTGACAGAGCTCTTGTCAGAGAGGAAAAGTTACTTATATCAAAGCAAAGTCTGTAAAGTAAGACAATCTTCCCAGAGTGCTTAGATAGCACTGTTCACTTCTACGAGACAGCTTCAAAGTATGAGAGCAAGCTGCAAGACTGAGAAAAAGAATTTGGTAGTTTTTGAAGTTTATATAAGCCACAGTGACAGTAAGACAAAACTTAGCTAATCAGCAGTAGGTGTAGAAATGTATGGGCCACCAGTTGGTGAAGAGCATTAGTCTGTGTCAGCATCATGGAGTGCAGTGCAATAGAAGCAAAACAGCTGTTGCTGAAAACATCCAGATTCATAAAAAATTTAAGCATCCATGTGCATCTTCTGGTTCAAAGCAGCCTGTTTTGACAGAGAATTTGACAGTGTCTTATGGCTGTTGTTGTTATTACTACTACTTTGCTCTTAGGGTCTTTTCCTCAGGATTCAAAAAAACTATCTCATGACAGCTCTTCTACCTAGTTACTGCCCCAGCTGGACATAGTGGACAGAATCATATACATGACTTAGGCTTCAGAGCATTTTGGCTTTGCAGTAATTTTGAAGACTTTTCTGGTTTTCATCAGCATCAGCTTGGGATTGACTGCTTTATTTTTTGAGTAGTAATAATAATAACAACAACAACAAAAATGAAAATAAAAATAATAACAATAATAATACTGAAAATTCCTCCCTTCTATTTATACTCTAATGTTTCCAGAAAGGAGAAAAAGGGCAACATTCATTCCTGTTTTCTTGTTATGTTTTTCTCCCTCTGTACACAAAGTGCTAATGATAGCCTCTTAAATGACCTGAAAAACATCTTGGCAAGTTTATGGCCAGGCCAAGCATTGGTATCTTCTCAGCAGAGAAGGAAGAAGACCAAAGAAATAGTCACAGAAAGAATAAAGAAGAGCTGAGATATTGCAAAAACAAACGAAGCAGCTGAGAGAAACAGTCCCTGCTGTCCAGACAGAGTGAAGTGTAAATAATACCTCTCACACAGAAGGAGTCTGCTGCAGAGTGAACTGCAGCAGGCACTGAGCAAAACAAAGCTCTTAACTGAGAACTGGAAAAATCCCACAACATCTAGGCTCTAGGAAAACAACCAGCAAGTTGTTGACAAGAAGGTCAGCATCAGAAATCCTCTTTTCCCTCCAGTTTGAGTATCTCCCAACCATCTTGTTTTCAACTAGTGCTGACAGTGCCTCGGTTGCTTGAATCAGTGGGATGGAAATAATTTTCACCACTTTTGCAGACTTGACTATCAGAACAGTACTTAGTGCCCTTATTACTTTTCAGTCTCCCTCATACTATAGTTGAACATTTTTTCTGTGCCATCTGTGAAGAAGCCAGTTGCTGACAACCCATGTGAGCCACACATCATTCTGTGGCGCAGCTGATTTCTGGAATTTTGCTTGTACCATCGGTAACATAGGCTCAGCTATAGCAGATAACAGAGCAAACAGATCTTGGACTGTGACCACTGTCTTATGCAACAAGACATCTTATTCATGCTCAACAACATTAACAGCATCATATGAAACACCAGAACTCTGGAGCACAACCATAGGGGAAGCAGTTGATGCACCTTACTAGCTATGGTTTTACCACAATGGGGAGGTTCTGGCGTGTGCAGCAATGGATGACTTTTGCAAAATTTCATTAGTACAAATGGCATTCCAAGGAGCTAGGAAGCTCTTCCATCATCCAAATATATTCAACTGCAGAGGTAGTTTTGGTCAACCTGAGAACACAAAGGCCAATTTCTACAAGTAACTTTGCCATCCTGAAGACACAAAATGCTATTAACATTTTTAGTTTCTGACTCCCACAGATGAGTGGGCTTGGTATCAAAGTCCTCCCTACACAGCATAAGGAGGTACCATCCTGCTGAAATGGACAGTTTGCAGTGTAATGGCCTCACAGAAGAGGTCACGTGGGGTCCCCTGCACCACACAAGGATCTTGTAGATCTGTCTCTTGCATAAAACAACAGAGCCAGGCCAGTTTCCCTGAATCCAGGTGTTTCTGCAACTCAAGTCAGCACATTTAAGCTCTCGGTAGACAAAATGATCAGGCTTTGCCGATAATAAGAAGAGCTGCTCTAGCACTGCTTTGGGACCAGGCACTCGAGTAGCTATTTATAGATGAGAGAAGAGCAGCAACAGGGAAAGGGAAGGAAAAAAAAAAAAAAGGAAAGGAAAGGAACTGGCTGAATGGGTGAACAAGAATTTTCATTTCTAAATTATACATCTGCAAAGTGATCTCAGGAGCTAGCAACTCACATTCTGTTCTCCAAATATGTGGTTTCATCAAGAATTTTTAAGGACATGATAATCCCTTCGTTCATAGTTGTGCATTAAGAATAAAGACTAAATCAATACATAATGCTCTGGATTTTCAATGCCTTCAATGACTACTGGTGCTTTGAGAAGGCTGTAGATACTAACAGTGTTGTGGCAGCAGATGGAAGAGGTGAAGGATGATGAATTGGGG